>JAGKTI010008770.1:0-32656 GCA_018397915.1 Birgus latro
ACACACTCATATATAATCATATTTATCAGGTCAGTGACTAACCTCACCCCAATATCTCCTGAGGCCTTCAACATTTCAGCAGTCAACCCAGACACACCTGCCACCTTCCCCACCCGCATCGTGCCTATTGCCTGACTCACAGTAGCAGCGTCAATCAAAGGCCAAGGGCCAAACACTGGATCAGCTGGCTCCAAACCTTCCCTATCCCAATCAAACTCCTCATTCAACAACCGGCTATAATGCTCTCTCCATGCATCTTTAATATCCTCACTGTTTACCACTACCCTTCCTTCATCATTCTTCACACACTGCTCGCCTACAATGTCCCGATTATCTCTCTTCACCTGATTTGCCACCCTAAAAACCATATTTTTCCTTCCTTCATGATTTAGATTATGAAGTAAAAGTCTCTGTGACTCAGACTTCGCCCTGTATACCTCTCTTCTAGCCCTGCACTTGGCAGCCAAGTACTCCTCCCTGTTACCACCATTCTTCCATTCCCAAAAAAGCCTTCTTTTCTCCTTAACTGCAGCTTCTACACCCTCATCCCACCACCAAGTTACTTTATGTCTTGGTGGGCCTCTTGTCCAACCGCATATTGCATCGGTAACTCTTAAGAGGTTGTTCTTAGGGCTCTATACTGTTCATTAACGTCTCTATCTACGGCTTCCTGTTCAGCCACCACTCTCCTCATCTCACTATGAAAGGCATCCCTTACTGATTGGTTTCCCAGCTTCCATATTTTCCTCCTAGGTACATATGTCCTCCTTCTCATCCTTTGTTCCTTAAGCACCATGTCACAAATCAACAGTTTGTGCTGCTGCACACACTCCTCGCTTCCTACAACTTTAACATCCCTCAGTAATCTCCTATCAACCCTCCTTACCAGAAAATAATCTATCTGACTACTATTTCCCCCGGACTCGTACGTAATCAATCTACTCACTCTTTTTCTAAAATGTGTGTTGCACACAATCATATCCATAGCCTCCCCAAACTCAAGTATTCTTTCCCCTTCCGCATTCCTCACACCATATGCACATCCTCCATGGACTCCTTCATAACCTTGAGCTGCTTCACCAACATGACCATTTAAATCCCCTCCCAGAACCACTACCTCATCATGACCCATACCACTTACTACACGTATTAAATCATCCCAAAATCTATCCTTCTCTGCGTCATCCAATCCTACCTGTGGAGCATATGCTGATATAACTGAAATCATCACCCGTCCGATCAGAATTTTCACTGCTATTATCCTATCACTTACTCTCATGACATTCATAACATACTCCACCCATTTCTCCGCAACCAACACACCCACACCCCCATATCCGTCAGTTCCCCCCTGCCAAAACTGATGATGCAAAAATCATGAAGAAAATTACAGATGAAAATAGTTGTAGAGAACTGCAGGAAGATTTAGATCAACTACAAAAAATGGAGCCAGTTATGAAAGACTGATTTTTAACACTAGTAAGTGTAATGTAATTGAGATGGGCAGAGGTAAGAGAAGACCAGATTGAGATTACAAAATGGGAAACAAAAATATCAATAAAGCTACTCAGGTGAAAGATTTGGATGAGTTAATACACGAGGGATTTATGCCAGTGAAGCATATAAATATGATAACTAATGGAGCATATAATATATGATCGTTTCGTTTCGTTTTTTCATTTTTGAAGGCTGCAACATGCTTGCATGCGTCTGCCTTTTTGGATTGGAGCGTGTAGCATTTTATGACCGGATGCCCTTCCTGATGTCTACCAATGACCCTTGGGTGGATTCGATCCTCTGACCCTACGGCCAGAGTGGAGCGCTCTAACCCACTGAGCCACGGCTGCTACAGTAATCCCTCTGTTATTCGGATGTCCAATACTCGAACACCCTCACTATTTGGATATCGTGGGCTGCCCAACCCCCAAAATGCCCCCAAATTCGAAAAAAATCGAAAAAAATTCGAATTTTTTGGACCGCGTCAGGTTGAATTTCCCGCGTGCGCCGATCAGCTGTGTTTACGCGCGTGGCGCCTGTCTGTCGGTCCCATTTCCCACTCAGTTGCTGCCTCGTGAACAGCTCCGACAGTGGCGGCCGAAGTGATTGCTTTTGTGGTGAAACCCTACCTCCTACAGTGCTTGATGCTGCTCTTCACCTTCTTCATCATGTGTGTGATGATGGCCCCGCCACCTGAGAAGAGGAAGAAAGTGGTTCTGACTCTGGAGAAGAAGAGGGAAGGGTATTGGAAAAGATGGACGCCGGGTGGCCGACATCACGGATTCATCGTGAATTCAATCTCCCTCGCTCCACCTTGTTTGATATCAAGAAGTCCCGAGACAATCTACAGTACACTGCTGATTTCGCTTCGAAGACCAAACGAAACGTGAAGAGGAAGGTGATGTTTAGTCCTAAGTATGCACACATCGACCGATCCACGCTGATTTGGCATCGACAACAAACGTGCTGTTGGTGTGTTGGTACGTGGAACGGAGCTGAAAGCTGCTGCTGAGTTCACAAGGCTCCAGGACTCGTCACTAGACCACACGGGAATTTACTGTTATGTACAGTGCAGCGAAGTGATGTGACCCCAGTTATGCAAAAATAACGTTGTGGAAAGTGTTGGTGAGAAGTGCTGGTGATTGTAAATTGTGAAGGTTGTGTGGTGCAATTTCTTCGTGTCAAAGTCTGAGATGATAGAGCGAGTTATACATCAGGACAGCGGCTTCTTTTTCTTAAGTACCCTAACTTCATCAAAATTCCTTGTTTTGTTCTTTCCATATCATTAATCTCATGCATAAACTGTGTGCAAGATGATTTCCATAATGATTTTCGTGTCTAACCTGTTTTTAGCATGCTGTAAATGTGTTAAAAAATTACCCTAAATGTTAATCATAATTTCCTGCTTGCAATTTAATTTTTTCATGCATGGTTTTTAAGTGCACCAGCTATGAAAAAGGTGAAAGGCAGTAGTGAACTTCATGTCCAGTCCTAACCTAACGTAACCTTATCTATCCTAATCTAACCTATGCTTACCATAAACATTTTCATGCCTAACCTGTTTTCATTATGCTGTAAATGTCTTAAAAAATTACCCTAAATGTTAATCATAATTTCCTGCTTGCAATTTAATTTTTTCATGCATGGTTTTTAAGTGCACCAGCTATGAAAAAGGTGAAAGGCAGTGAATTTCATGTCTGGTCCTAACCTATCCTAGCCTAACCTATGCTTACCATAAAGATTTTCTTGCCTAACCTGTTTTCATCATGCTGTAAATGTCTTAGAAAATTACCCTAAATGTTAATCATAATTTCCTGCTTGCAATTTAATTTTTTCATGCATGGTTTTTAAGTGCACCAGCTATGAAAAAGGTGAAAGGCAGTGAATTTCATGTCTGGTCATAACCTAACCTAACCTAACCTAACCTAACCATTTTTCTGGTAGCAATTTACATCATTTACTGTTTTTGATGCTTAGTATACAATAATTTAGTGCATGAAATGTGAGAAAAGATGATTTCCATGTTAGATACTTACTTATACTATGCTGGCAAGTTCTGAGCACTTATGCCCCACTCACCTCTAAATCATCATTTTTTGGTTAAAATTCAATTAATTCATGCTTTGTGTGCATTATTTATGTGAAAAGGGACCTAAATAAGTGCTATACATGTCCAGTAGGGAGGTAGGAAGGTAGTTTTCTGATTTAGGTTAGGTTAGGTTAGGGTCATGAATGACCAGTGCTGGAGATTGATTTAGGTTAGGTTAGGTTAGGGTCATGAATGACCAGTGCTGGAGCTTCAGGGCCCAGTATCTGGACAAAACCAATATTCGGACATGGCTTTGGCTCTATTACATCGGATATTGGAGGGATTTTTATATAAGTGAAGAAATGTTATGTAGATTGATAATGACAAATGGTACAAACAAGATTGGAATATGCTACCATAGTGTGGTCTTCCCACTTAAAGGAACACAAATAAATTAACCCCTGAACCACGGGGTTGTGGGAGGCGGTCCTGCACTTCCCGCTGGTGGTAATTTGCACACTGACTTACTTTTTTAAAATATTGGGCAAAACTAGGCTGAGTGATATAAATATCACTCAGGCTTCTCCTAAAATTTTTCATATATATTTATATCTTGAAAGGCCCGGCTACTTAAAAAGAAAACAGAGGCACCCAACTGACGGCCCACGGCTCGAATTGCCACTGAGCGTCACGAAAGTGACAGCCCGCGGTTAAGTGGTTAAAGGACATGCATAGAGCGGCTCTGAAATTACACCAAACTTGAGGGATTTGAAGTATTAAGAGAGACTGGAAAAGGTTAAGATTAACTACTACATTACAGAAAGGAAGAGACAGGAGGTATATAGTGCTGTAAACCGGCAAGCAGAAGCCGATTAATATTAGTACAGTATTGGTATTGGAAGGGAAAAATTATCCATTTCAGAATTGTATCAGAATCAGCTGAGTGACTCTTAAATAATATATAAATGCATGTTTTACCCAGTGACCCTATTTCTCCACCATTTTAGGTGTGAATAAGCACTGTAATGATGATTAGTTTTCAGAGATATGGTTGTATCCCACATTGTGTTGACTATCATAAAGGGGAAAATGCTTGAATTAAAACATGTGGAATATTTAGACCATAAGCAACTTGGTGGTGGGATGAGGGTGTAGAAGCTGCAGGTAAGGAGATGAGAAGGCTTTTCTGGGAATGGAAAAGTGATGGTAACAAAGAGGAATACTTGACTGCCAAGTGTAGGGCTAGAAAAGAGGTTTACAGGGCAAAATCAAAGTGTCAGAGACATTTACTTGATAACCTAAATAGTGTGGAAAGGAAGAATATGATATTTAAGGTGGCAGATCAGATGAAAAGGGAAAACAGAGATATCTTAGGTGAGAAGTGTGTGAAGAATGATGAAAGAAAGGTAGTGGTGAACAATGTTCATATCTAAGACACCTGGAGATACCATTACAACCAGTTATTAAATGGGGCATTTGACTGAACAGGGAAGGTTTGTAGCCAACAGATCTAGGGTATGGCCTTTGACCTTTGATGCTGCTACTGCAAACAGGGCAATAGGTAGGATGCAGTTGGGAAAGGCAGCAGTTGTGTCTGACTGCAGAAATTCTGAAAGCCTCAGGAGATAAGGAGTGGGGTGAGTTACTGACTTGACAGATATGATTATATATGAGCGTTGTCCCAGATGATTGGCCGAAGAGTGTAATTGTAAATGTGTACAAGGGGAAGGGTGATGCTTTGGAAAGAGGAAATTATAGAGGCATAAAGCTTTTGGACCAGATAATGAAGGTAATGGATAGAGTTCTAGAAGGTATGATTAGAGAAAGAGTGAATATTGATGAGATGCAGTTTGGGTTTGTGCCAGGCAAAGGGACTACTTATGCCATATTCATTGTTTGACAGCTTCAGGAAAAATATATAGGAAAGGAAAGAGATCTGTACTTTGTTTTTGTTGATTTGGAGAAGGCCATTTCTGAGTCCCTAGGGAGGTGGTGAAGTGGGCAATGCGAAAGCTTGGGATTGAGGAGTGACTGGTTAGGGTGGTTATGGCTATGTATGTGGGTGCTTGCACCCAGGTAAGAGTGAATGGAGGTTGGAATGATGAGTTTTCCATGAATGTTGGTGTGCATCATGGGTCAGTCTTGAGACTTTTTGTTCTTTATCATGGTACTTGAAGCCCTTTCCCATGGGAGATGTAGTATACCAGTGTTATGGTGTTGATTGCAGAGAATGAAAGGGAAGTGGAGGAAAGCTTCAGGAAGCAGAGAGATAGTAGGGGGTACAAGGGCTTAAGAGTAAATGCAGACAAAACAGTGATGGTATCTAGGGCCGGAGGTGGTGCTGTCAAAGAGGAGGTAGTGTCGCTGTTAGATTTGCCACAAGGGTGTGGGAAGTAGTTCCATCTTTTGCAGTGTTTGTGGTAAGTGGGTGTATAAGAGATGTAGTGGTATTAGAGGTAGACTGGGAGATAATGCTGATTTCATGTGTGCGGTGTGTCGGGGACAGCGTATGGAGATTATCAGGCATGAAAGGATTAATCTTGCTCAAGGATCTCTTGAGAATGTGGAAGAGTTTTGTTATTTGAGAGACATGTTATGTGCTGGAGGTTGGGCTACAGTGAGGAGTGGTTGGAAGAAGTTCAGAGAGCTGTTGCATCTTCTGACTTTGAGATGGCCCTCCCTGAGTGCTAAGGGATCTTTATGTGTGGCATGTGTTAGGAGTGTAATGCTTTTTGGTTGTGAGACCTGGACAGTAAAGGAAGAGGATATTCGCAGGGTCAAATGTACAGAAATGGTTAGATGGATGTGCAGTGTGTCTCTGAATGCGAGGCCTGAGGTGGGGGGGAGGGACTAGGTTTATGATGGAAGAGTTGAGAGGTAGAATGGGACTGGAGTATACTGGTGTTGTGATGAGGAGAGGTAATAGTAGTAGTAGTTGTTCCCTAGACAGTCTAGCCGAACAGCCCCGAGTCCCTAAGGAAGGCCATGGCCGAGACCGGGCTTTCCCACAGAGCTCTCATGGAGTGTATGTTGTGTTGTTGGCGTAGGTGATTGTGTGCAGTGCAGTCTTCCATTATGTGCTTAATAGTATGGGGTGCTGTGTTACATCCTGGACAGGCATCAGCGACAGAGTCATCCAGCCTCTTCTGATAACTCAAGAGGGCTGGATGATGCCCACATCTCAGCCTGCCCAGGTGGACCTTGTCCTCACGGGGGAGATAGCGTTCAGAAGGATGGATATCAGGAGGCCGTGCATGCAGCTGTGTGTTGTCTTTGAGTGATTGAATGGAACGGCGAGTGATTTGAGTATGAATATGCTTCTGGAAGCGGTGGGAAGAGATGATAGTATTTGTGTATGATAGCGTGTGCTGGGTGTTGTTTTGATGTTCCTTGGTGTGTGTCGATGTGCTGCCATGTAGTGTAGTTGATGTTGTGGGTTTATGGAGGCTGCAGTGAGAATTTGGGTGCCTCTCATGTCTAGATGATCCTTGACTTTGAGGACTTTGGTTTCTTGGTGTAGGTGGTCTGTAGGTGTAGTAGCTGTGCAGCCTGTGATTATTTTTAGGGGCTTGTTTTGTATGGTCTGAAGAGTGTTGTAGTGCATTTTAGTGAGTTTAGGTACCCAAGCAGGGCTTGCATAATTCATCACTGAACATATATATTGTTCGTATACTGTGATGGTGGTTTCTTTGTTGTGTCCAAATGTTGTATGAGCAAGTGACTTCAAGGCATTGAGTCTAGGTGTTAATTTATTTTTGATGTTTGTGATGTGTTGTTTAAATGACATTGATGTATTGCATGTTACACCAAGGATTTTGTGTGTGTGTGTGTGTGTGTGTGTGTGTGGTAGGGGTGTGTTGTCTATGGTGAGGTGTGGAATGTGATTGTGTTCTGCTGTCCAGTTTGTGAGAAGAGTCACTGTAGATTTGGCTGGGGCTATTTTGAGTCTGTTTGTGGTGAACCATTCATGTAGTGTGCTGAGGTAAGGTTGGAGGATTTGTGTGGCTGTGTTTGCATTTTGGTGTGTGCATGTAAGTGTTAGGTCATCTTCATAGGAAGCTATGTGTATTTGTTGTTTGTGGGGTGTGGGTATGTCATGCATGTGTAGGTTGAAGAGTGTAGGAGACAAGACAGATCCTTGGGGGACACCATTTGTGAAGTTTCTGATGTTCGAGGACTGTCCAGCAAAAGTTACATGTGCATATCTCCCTGCTAAGTAGTTTGCCAGCCATTTTTTTGTGTTATTGTGCATGTTTGTGTTGAATATTTTGTTTGTGAGATTGTGGCGGGGGATGGAATCAAAAGCTTTGCTAATGTCTAGTGTGACAAGGAGTGTTCTGTTTGGTGGCCTAGCTGAATTCATACCATCAAAAACTCTCTGTGTGAGTTCTGTAAGAAGAGTGTTTGTGGAGTGTAGTGGCCTAAAACCATGTTGTGATAGGGCTAGGGGAGTGTGAAGTGTAACTAGTTGTAGTACCAGTCTTTCACTGACCTTGGAGGGGGTGCAGAGGAGTGTGATGGTGCAGTGTGAGGAAGGTAATGTGGGGTCTTTGTTGGGTTTGGGGATAGTGATGTTAATGCCATGCTTCCAGATGTTGGGTATTATGTTGTGTGAGTAGCTGTTGTTTGATATGTTTGTGAGTGCTTGTATGCCTTGTGGTCCAATGTATTTAAGGTGTATGTTGCTTATAGTGTCTGGTCCACAGGCAGATGAGTGCTTGAGGTTGCTGATGATGTGCTTCGTCTGGTTGTAAATGAAAGGTGCTAAGTCTGGGTCTGTGGGGAACTGCCTTTTACGTCGGATGATATGTCAGTCGTCACGATGAGGGTTTAGATGGCTGACGTGTGAAAAGTGATTGATGAGAGTGTTTGCTTGTTGTTTATTTGAAGGAATGGTGTCTGTTGTTGTGATGGCAGTGTGTGATTGTGTAGTTTTGCTGTTGGAGAGTGTGATGCTGTTTAGTGTTTTGTAGAGTTTGCTGTTGTTTGTTTTGTGATCAAGTGATTGGAGATAATTATTCCAATTTAGTGTTTGCTGTTCTGATATTTTATTGTTTATTTGAGTGGTCTTGTATTTGTTGTATGGTGTCGTGCATATGTGGTGTTCGAGAGTGTCGTAGTATGTCCCGTTGTCTGATGAGGCTTTGAATTTCTTGTGAAATTGAGGTTGTGTCTTTTTCTGTTGCCCCTGGGAATGTGTCTTTTGTCTGCATTTTGTATAATTGTATTGAAATTGTGCACAGCGGTGTTGATGTTTCTGATGGATGTACTGTTTAATGTTTCAAAGTGTTGTTCTGTTTCAGTTGTGAAGGCCTCCCAGTTGGCTCTCTTATAATTAGTGTAAGTGTGTCTGTGGCCAGCTGGGGTGTTAGGAGATGTAAATTGAGATGGTTTGAGCACGTGGAGAAGATAGGGGATGATAATTGGGTGCAGAAAGTGAGAAGTGTTAACGTTAGGGGAAGGGTTGTGAGTGGTAGACCGAAAAAGACCTGGGATGAGGTCATTGAATGTGACCTCAGGGATAAAGGACTGAACAGGGAAACTGCCAGAGATCAAGCACTATGGAAAGCCACCATTAGGTGACTATGGCTGACACATGCATGCATGTTGAAGTCTTTAAAAACGAAAATGAACGAAAACGAATATTATATCATTGGGATTGGAATGAAGCTCGACACAATTAAGTGTCTTCTGTCAGGAGCTGTGGCAAACTGGTAGGAACTAGCGAGTCAGGTGGTGCACACACATACACTGGCAGTGCTCCATCAGTGGTATGGCTTAAACTTTATATTCAGTTTCGGTGGTACACTTGCCTCAAGGAGTTCCTACACCCCCCCCTGTGTAAAAGTGTAGTGATGGTGGCTGATGTATGATGATTATAACTATGACAACATTCATGATATATATTTTTTATATTTGCCTGCATTTGTATTCCTATTGGTATTCTATATTAACATATGTGTAATAAATGTTGTTCCTGGTGTTGTTTTAATCACTATCTTATTTTCATAATACTGCCAGCCATTATGACATCTGGTGTACATACCCACCTTTCACGTCCATCGTTATAGTATGAATGCCCATTCACTCATATATATTTACACTACTACTGCGACGTTGCCACATCTTGAAAGGAGGTAACACATGGGGGTATAGGAACTCCTTGAGGCAACTGTATAAGAGCTGTGATTAGAAATTCAGTTTCTTTTCATTTATTTCTATTAATTTTCAGTAAAATGTATATAATTAAATAATATATATATATATTTTTTTTAATGTGTCTGACTCTGGGCATAGGGTTCACAGCCTGCTATCAAGGCCCAGCAGTCCTCCTACATACAATACACCTCCACATGTCACCACTTTGGCGCTAACACCCACTTTCCATATTGAATACATGCTAGGGCTGTCTCATACAGGACTGGTGTATTGGTATTAGCGGGGGTATTTTTACGACATGTCGGCGGATTTTCTGGTAGATCAGTAAAGCCCGATTTAATGAAATTCAAATCCTTAAACTGTTCCCTGCCCCAGCGAGGATTTGAACCTGGGTCCGTCGGGACTTCAGGCCACCTCTCTACCGATTGAGCCACCGCCTCCCCAAATATGCACAACCCTTTCTCAAACGTTAAAGAATTTTTGGCTAAATTTGAATGTTGCTTGCAAATCCAACTTTGTTTAGCTTAAGTGAAAAAATGCTTGTACAGTAAAACCTCGATATAACAGACTTCAATAGACCGGAATTCGCTTTTATCGGACTCGAGGAGCTACCGGACTAAACTCCTATATATCGGAAAAAGTCCGATAAAGCCAGAAAGCAGTCCGGACTGCCTGACAACTTCAGCTATGTTCACCACAATAAAACAAGTAAAAGACATGTTTTTCAGTGCACAGGACAGTATTATTATACCATTTGGTGAATATAGTGAAGGTATAACACAGTACAATACTGCAGTGGTGGTGAAAACCACTGATGCAATCCGGACTAATGTCTGATATATCGGAAAAAGTCCGGATTAGCAGGGGTAAGTCCGGATGTCGCTTTTATTGGAATTTCGCATATTTCGGACTGGCCTGAGCCCCAATTAGTCCATTATAGTGAGGTCTTACTGTACTTAAAAAAATATATATATATCAGTATATTAGGCTGCATTGAAATGCCACAATTCCTTTAGCTTTTCTGTTTTGATTTTGATTTTAAAGAAGCTATATAATGATAACTGTACTATACCTTTTTATATGAAAATGTGAGAGCAGTGGAAATGAGTTATTTGAGAGGAGCATGTGGAGTCACATGGAGAGACAGACTAACAAATGAGGAAGTGAAGGAGTGTTGTGGTGTGGTTGAGGACATGATGGGAAGCGTTAGGAGAAACACTTTAAGGTGGTTTGGGCATGTGGAGAGGATGGAGAGTGAAAGACTGACGAAGAGAGTGTATGTGAGTGAGGTGGAGGGGGCGAGAGGGAGGGGGAGGCCGAGGATGAGATGGAGTGGAGAGGTATACGAGAGAGGGGGATGTGAGTTGGGAGCGTGGTAGTGAAATGGCAGGGGACAGAGTGACATGGAGGCGATTTGTTTGTGGCCACCCCATTCGGGATTGAGGTGTCTGGCAATAGATAGATAGATAGATAGTTATTAAGACACATTAATACTCATAAGTAATGTGTTTACCATTGGCCAAAGAATAGGGAACATAAAGCACACACCATAACTTTTTTGCTTCCCTAAGGGTGTGCAACACTCAGTCATTAGACAAATAGTAAACACATAACATTCTAGCTTCTAAATCTAAGCCAACTCTGGTAATTAATGATATATGAGATGTCTGATGAGTGTATGCTTCTGGCCATTATCCAGATATTAAAAAGCAACATTTATGCTCAAAAATACCATACGGGATTACCCCAATATCCGGTGTCCCAATAACCAAACGCTCATTACACCAAACAAATGAAATTGGGGGAACATTTCCACAGTCTGAATGGCTATTGATTCACTAGTCTGAACACTCTGCCGCTCCCTAGGTTTGAAACGAGCACTTCTGAACATGTATGTGGTGGTGCACATGGCTCTCCCCGTCCTCCCTCCATCCCCTTGCATCTCCCACCATCCTCCCCCGTCCCTCCTCCATCCCCTGCCACACTCAGCACTGACAGGCATGTCTCCCTGCCTGTCCCCCTGCCCTCCCCCATCCTCACTTGTCTCCCTCCTCATACCCCCACCCTCCCCCACCCCCTCTTGTCTCCCTCCCCATCCCCCAGCCCTCCCCCTCCCCCACCTCTGCTTGTCTCCCTCCTCATCCCCCTGCCGTCCCCCACCCCCTCATAGCGCGCTGCCTGCCTGGACCGCGCTCGTCCACTCTCCCACTTTCGCTGTGTCTGTTACCCTGAATGTATCTCAGCACCGCATCTCCTACCACCTTACCTTTCTGCATACGATGTTTGATGCCTCATTGTTTAGCAAGGGTATTGTTTATGAGGATTGTAACATTATGTATGGTGTTTCTGTGTCAGTCTTTGTTGATTGAGTATGGTATATGAGAGTTTGGGTTTGAGCCTGGAATGCATCTCTGGCTTTTCTTCAGTATCTTATGGGGAAAATTGCTTTGATATCCAGCAACTCGCTGTGCGAACACTCCCACTGGTACAAACAGCTCCGGATAACGGGGTAGGCTTGTATGTAAAATCTTGGCCAGTCGGCCATTAGCCATAAAATGAAGCCACATTTATACTAAAATGTACATAACATTTTGAATATTAGTCAACTCAGGCCAGACCAACGTGGAGTTAATGCATAGTAGAAAAGTACACCTGCTTTAATCCCTGAAATTGGATTTAACTCACAAGTAGTCAAGGACTGGTCCTTATATTATGATTAAAACTGCATTTCATAAAATAAAGCATGAATAAGGTCAGTTTATACCAATTACTTACATTGGTAGTACAGTATATTGTTCTGTACTGGCTAACATTACACACATAAAAATATCATTCTTTTCTAGATTTTAAGGCAGTCTTCAGTCAAGTAAATCATACTTACTTTGGAAAACTTAGCATTGAAGGTTCTTTGGTTGAATTGAGCAATGGTCAAGCTAACTATTCATTTTGAAGTTACACTTAAATCTGCACATCATTTTCGCAAACGAAGACTTGTTGCTTACAAACGAAGTTGCCAAGTATCGTTCATCTCCTCATCTCAGAGTTACTGTCCCCATATTACCCCCATCTAGTGCCTTCATTCTTATTACGTGCAGTAAATTACCTCTTTATTTAGACTACAGTGAGAAGATTAGCTGTTAAATATTATGGCTAAGTAAAGAATATTATAACTAATGGGTGCGGGCATGTGTACACTGTTTATGTACATAAACCCACATGGCAATCACACTTTCACACCATGGTACACAGTACAGTATACCTCACTCAGCTCACTGCTTTTGGCCTTCAGTCCTTTTCTTTCTTTTTCCTTTTCTCCTTTCCCACTCACCCATTTATTATTCTGAACCTTTAATGGTTTTCAGTAGGACTTTGTTAAGGTGAAATCATTGTCAGGGTAACAACATTCCTTCACAGATAATCAGGCAAAAGAATGAATGAGATCTTCAATAAAAGTCATTTTGATATTTCTTCCATCCATATCTGATATCCTGATATTGACAGTTATATCGGTGTCAGTTTGATATTGGAAAAATGCAAATCTCGGTGATATACATTAATCCCTCGATTATCTGGACCTTCATTATCCAAATGATCCATTACCTGAGTGCTGTGATCTGGCTGTATTAAATCATTATACATACATTTTTCCATTTTTTCCGGACTAAATGCATGCATCCGGATGAAAATTATGGCCATGCGAACATTTTCACCCACCTTGGCGGAAATGGCTTGGTGGCGCCACACTCTGGCTCGATAGTTCACCCAGCGTCCATTAGAGACCCCCCTCGGTTGTTCCCAGTTCCCGCCCAGTGATCCTCTCGGACAGTTGTGGCAGCACACGTTGTGGCTTTTGTGGTTGTTCTCAATCTGCTTCAGGCCTTGCTATTCCTGCATGCCTCATCCTAGGGTGTGTGATGATGGTCCCTCCACAAGGGAAAAGGAAGAGGGTAGTGCTGCCTTTGGAGAAGAAGCAGGAGATCCTGGGTAAGATTGATGTGGGATGGTCGATTTCACTCATCTTAAGGGAGTACAACCTGGCCAACTCAACCCTACATGACATGGTAATTGCTTGGCTGTGGTTTATAGGTCTTCTTGACCAGATAGAATGGTGTTAAACAACAGGAATAAGTTTTGTACGATGTACTATGGTGACCTTTTACAATGGCATTCAGAGTTAGGGTATATACGAAGGGAGGCCAGGGGAGATGTCCATTATCCGGACGGATCCACTTTCTGGACATGCCTTTGTCTCTGTTATGCCGGATAATCAAGGGATTACTGTATCAGTTAGGTGAATTGTATTTGTAACATCCCATATGATATTAATGTATGAGTGTATGTATGGAATAGAGAACATTGATAAGGAAGATTATGTCAGAAGGGGTGAGGGGAGAAGAAGTAGACATAGTTTTAAATTAAAGATACCCACTTGCTCACAACTGTAAGAAAATGAATAACCAAATGGAATAATTTGGATGAAAATGAGGCTTGTGCAAAGAATATGTATGCTTTCAAAGCAAAGTTGGATAATTATATTATTGGAGGCAGGACAACACAAGCTTAGCTCAAATCCTGTAGTACACAAATAGGTAAATACAGAAAGTCATTGAGAAAAGCAAGAATTTAATCCTGGTTGGTGAATTTAATTGTAAAGAGGTGAACTGGGAGAAGTGGGACACAGGAGGTAGTGAAAATTCGTGGGGCAGTATACTGTTAAATATAGCCATGAGTAATGCAATAACCCTGTGGGTCAAAGAAAAGACAAGATTTAGAGGTGATGACACACCAGCAAGACTAGATTTACTGCTAATTAAAGAACCAGATGTAACTGAATCTTTGAAATATCTGTGTCCTATAGGAAGAAGTGATCATGTAGTGCTTGAGTTCCAAATGATAGAAGGGAATATGGCATCAAGAGATGAGCTATACAGGCATGGAAGATACACCTTTGGGATAGCAAACTTTACAGGACTGAGGAAATTTTTTGAAAAAGTGGATTGGAGAAAATTCAGAGAAACAAGAGAGGCGCAGAAGTGGGATATCATTCTAGGCTTCTGCAACTAGGATGTGGAAAAATATGTGCCAAGAGTAAGTGGGAGAGAGAACTAGAAAAAGGATTGGTTCAACAGGTGTGTGATAGCAGAAAGAGAAAAGGATGCAGCCTGGAAAAATGGAGACAGACAATTGAACAAAGGAAGAATACAAAAGAGCTAGAAATGATTATACAAGAATCCGTAGAGAGGAGGAAAGAAACTTTGAAAGAAGTATAAGTAGTGACACATGTAAGGAGGATCCTGAATTGTTTTAAAGGTTTGTCAATGGCAAATTGAAACACAGATAAGGAATCAACAAGCTTAAAGTAGAAGGAAAGGTCTACAAAGATGCAGTAATGCAAGCTGAAATAATGAACAGAAGTTTCCAGTTGGTTATCACTAAGGAAGCGATTTTGTGGAGGGGGAGGGAGTGACCAGAAATGTAGTGTTAAAAGACAAAAAAGTGGAAGTGCAGGAAGTGTATAATCTACTGGAAACTCAAGATGCACGGAAGGCCCCAGGGTCTGACGAGATCTCTAATTGGATATGAATGGAATGCAGGGAACAACTGGTGGATAAGAGTTAAGGTTTAATTGTGTGTTTTGTGGAAGAAGGGAAAGTGCCTTGGAATAGAAGAGGGCCAGTGAGATACAAGTTTCCAAAGGAGGGAATAAGAAAGAACCCCTGATTTATAGACCAGTGTCCCTGACCAGCATGGTTGTAGAATTGTGCAAGAGAATCCTGAAAGACCAAGTGGATAAAATATCTGGAGGAAATGGACATTCTGGCTGAGAGTCAGATTGAATTCAGAAATGGAAGGTTCGTTTCGTTTCGTTTCGTTTCGTTTTTGAAGGCTCCAACATGCTTGCATGTGTTGGCCTTGGTCACCTAATGGCGGCTGTCCACGCTGCTCGATCTCTGGCAGCCTCCCTATTCAGTCCCTTAACCCTTAAGTCACATTTAATGACCTCGTCCCATGTCTTTCTCGGTCTACCCCTCCCAACCCCTCCCCCAATATTAACACTTCTCACCCTCTGCACCCAATTATCATCCCCCATCCTCTCCACATGTCCAAACCACCTCAGCCTACCTCTCCTCATCACAACACCAATACACTCCAGTCCCATCCTACCTCTCAACTCTTCTATCGTAAACCCAGCCCCCCCAGGCCTTGCACGCAGGGACGCACTGCACATCCACCTAATCATTGTCATTTCTGTACGTTTAAACCTGCGAATATCCTCTTCCTTTACTGCCCAGGTCTCACTACCATACAGCATCACACTCCTAACACATGCTGCATACAAAGACCCCTTAGCACGTAAGGAGAGTCCTCTCAATGTCAGGAGAGGCAACAGCTCCCTGAACTTCTTCCAACCACTTCTCACTCTAGCAACCGAGCTAACTCCAGCCCCACCTCCGGCACATAACATGTCTCCCAGATAACAAAACTCCTCCACACACTCAAGAGACTCACCTGCAANCACACACACACACACACACACACACACACACACACACACACACACCGCTCGCTGGCGCAGTGGTAGCGTTCTCGCTTGCCATCTGGTAGACCGGAGTTCACGCCTCGCTCAGGTTGCGAAAAGTTTCACTGACGAAGTGGGTGGTTACTGTCCCCCTTGAGCAAGGGGATGGGTGTGTGCGTGTGTGAAGGTCACAGCCTTGCCCATAGATCGGACTATATGAGCTCTCAGCTCCCTTCCGGGAGGGTAAAAGCTGGCGATCACGACCATCAAAGTGATCCTGACCGACCCGGTGAGTTACACACACACACACACACACACACACAGTATATACAGGGTGTCCTAGGACTTGACACAAATTTCTGGAGGTGATTCAGTATATGCTAAGTCAACATGAATTCAAACCTCAGTGGTTATGGAGCTCTATGAAGTAAATTATGAGAGAGGTCATTTCCACCCATTAGCTCATTAATAATTATAGCTCCATAACAGCTGGGAATTAGACCCATGTTTGTGTAGCAATTTTTACTTCAAATCAGCCAAGAATCACCATCCAAAGTTTTTACAGCAACTCCCATGACACCCTGTATGTATGTATGGAGTTATAAAAGAGGTACAAGGTAGGGTAATGGATGCTGGAGTGTCCTTACTGAGAAAAGAGTAGGGTTTGGAAATATCCTGTACTCTTGTATGCTGAAGGTGAGTGGGAGCTGCAAAGCTTGATGAATGAATCTGGGAGTGTATGTAAAAAATTAATGTAAAAGTGATTGTAGTAAGAAGAGTTATTGTCTTCATGAGAAATGAAGTTACAGAGTTCGCAGTGAGACTGGAAGGTGAGGAAATGGAGACTCTGAGTGCATTGTATTAATTAGGCAGTGTGATGAGGAAAGATGGATGTTTAGAGGATGAAATCCTTGAAAGGTAATGGCAGGGAAGAAAGATTGTTGGTTCACTGAAAGCAGTGGTTAAGAAAGTGATCCCAACTCTAACATATGGAAATAAAGCTTGAACCCTGTTGGAAGGACACAAGGCAAGAGTAAGTCCAGTGAAAATGTGTTATTTGAGAGGAGCATGTGGTGTTACATGGAGAGATAGACAGATAAATAAGGAAATAAAGGAGCATTGTGGAGTTTACATGAAAGTGTTAAGAGAGCTACCTTGAGATGTTTTGGGTATGTAGTGAGGATGGTGAGTGAGAAACTGACTAGAAGAGTGTATAAAATGGAGGGATGGAGTGGAGAGATATATGAGAGAGAGATGGTAGGAGTTGGATGGATGACACAAATGACAGAGGACAGAGTGACTAGGAGGCAATTTGTCTGTGGCCACCCCTTCAGAGGTCAAGGTGACCGGGTATAGATACGTAAATACAGAAGTTAGATATCATTAGGAATATCAGAAGTAAATTCAAGTAGACGTTATATGACTTTAAGAGTAATATGGATCATTGGTATATGTGGGAGGCATAGGTTTTGAATTAAACTCTCATAGATGATTTTTATTTTTTCAGTATGTATACTTCAGACAGATGAGCCGAGCTGCTACATTAATTCAAAACCAGTTCAGGTCTTATTGTGAACATAAACGCTTCAAGAAGAGCCTTGAAGGAGGCAGTCATACTAATGTCAACTTCACTCTGCGAGGCTCAAGGGAATCTACACCTATTCCAACATTAAAGTAACTATTGTGACTATTTTTTATGTTCTAGTGACTTAATGACTTCATAATTTACAGGAATCTTTAACATGCATTTCTTGCTAGACATTTGTGAGATTTACTCATTATACAGTAAATCCCAGTTATAAGTCATCCTTTTGACATTAATTTGGAATAATTGCCTACTAAACATTCACTGTTACTTATGAAGTTGAGTTGCCAGTCTTCCTCATTTTAAAGTAGCATTTGTGTGTAAAAAGTGGCAATATTTTGTAATATATTCATGAAGGATTTCCTTTGCTTCTGTTTCTTAGTAAGTCATGAACATTTAGTGAAATATTCAAAACTGGTATGCAGTATTGCATGCTTATTGTTAACTGTAATTCATCATAAAAATTTACACTATTGATAAAACACACACTGATCTGACCAGTTATTGCATATGAAATTGACTTTTGCTATTGTTCATCAGAAAATGCTAAATGAGTATGCAAGAAAGTTGAGTATGGAATGACCGTTGGTTAGATGAATTACCAGTATATAAAAGAGGAATATGTGACAAAGTTTTGGCACCCCACCATTTTTAACTTGCTAGTCAGTAGATTGACCATTTTTTAGTGTATGTAAAGTGAATCTACAGCACGCAATAAAATACCCCCGGAATATGTGCAGATCGTTAGGCCTTGTATGGTGGCACTAGTATTTTGGCTTGCACGTTGTGTGGATGAGTATTTGGCCTGAGTATCTGACCTGTTTTACTGAGCATGCTTTTGGTAGCTCTCCCTCTTTTGTGCTTTCTCTTTTCTCATTTTCTGGACTCTTCATTGCCCCATCTGTTGGTGATAAAAAGATAAAAAGAGGTGATGATAATGGTAACGATATTTCAGGCGGACATATTCCCAGCGACGTCAACACCAGGCAGCCCGCAAGATCCAGCAGTTCATGCGTCAGACTAAGCAAAAGTAAGTGCTGATACCAACAATATGTGCTTCTGTTTGCTGTGCTGTCTCTTATGTGTGGATTGTTTTTTTACTGGACCGATGATAGGCCTAACATTGTACACTTGCATCCAAGTAATATAATAATCCCCAAGATCAGCAAATATCTTTCAGGTGCCACTGTCATACCTTAATTTTTCTTGTAAGGTTAGAAGGCTAAGGGTAGGTCATAATCTGAACTCACCTTCACCTCCTTTGAGATGCAGTGTTAGTTAGAGGTTGAAAAGAATACAGTACTTTGAATTTCATTGTGCATCTTGGTGTTCTCATCCTTTTTTGTGTACTGTAGAAATCATTTGATAAATTTTAATGAGTGGTTATGTTTTCAATAATTTTGTTGGTATACTGACTTTCTGTGATGGATTGCATATGGAAACTTGATGAGGTAAAGTTCTTCAGTATTTGTTAAATCAAGAGTATGTACTTCATTTTGCACTCTGTTATTCATGTGCTTTTACTCATTTCCTAGTACAGTATATAAGTGTGAATATGTGCTTTAGTACATAAGATTGTCCCATGTGTTACCACTATATGTGTGTACAGTCCATTTGCTTAATATGCGAGTTTCTATAACACAAAATGCCTAGAGCGTGATTTGAGGGGGTTGGAATTAATCAGTCCTTAGTGCGCGAGTTGGTATTGAAAATGCGAAATCAGGGCGGCAAAGTGAGCCGAATCTGGTATCGCACCATAGAGTGTGACTTACCCTTGTGAGTGTGTGAGGAAGTGATTCGGGTCATGACATCACAAGCCATGGCCATAGATAGTGAAGATTTACCAAGCCAAAGCACAAGCAAAATCCTGGCAGCCTTTGACGAGTTTAAAGATCAAGTAACAGTGAAAGAAAACGGTAAAGTGAAAGCTCAAGAAGTTCTGGATGCCATAGAAAACAGTCTCCGTTACTACTGAGGAAGTGAACCAAAGACACTAGACTTTAATCACCACCTTCTTTACTCCATCACAAGAAGATCCAGTGCACTCAACATCAGCCGAGGATGATGACGATGGTGCATCTGTTGTGCCTGCCTTGGACTTTGAAGGGTTCATGAATGATGTGGAGCGTATTAGTGGTAGTGGTGGGGGTGTGATGAAGTTGGGTGGTGTGGAGGGTGCTGGGGCCGGGGCACCGTAACTGCCTCGCCCTACCTCGGAACCCCATCTCTTCCAGTCAGCTAAGCCTTTCCTGCATAGATTTTAAGATACGGGGCTATTGTGTGGGCTATACTTACTCTGTACATGTGTTTAATGCCTCATAATACATAGACAAAATGACAGACTAGGGGCCAAAGGGGTGACTTTTGAGCCAGCTGCCCCACCAATTAGAATTTTCCCTATAAGATATGTTATTTGTAAAGCTCAAAATTTCTAGAGAGCGAGGTTTTCTACCGCCCAGTTCTCATGTATTAAATGAATGGACTGTATCTTGTTTTCTCATTTGTGCTCTGTAGCACATACTTTATAACAGAGTTGCCATAGTTTCTTACATAATCCTTAAATGGTACCACATTGAGTGAAATTGCTTTAAGTAAGGTTATGTTCCAGTAAGTAGTATTATCTTCTCAAATATAAAGTCATATTAAAGACTGCATATAAGTAAAGTATAGTATCGGAATGTATTTAATACTGTGATTGGATGTCAGTGTATGTGCCAGTATCTGTTATATGTCAGAGGTCATAAGCATTTATAACATATGACATATTGGGATTGTGTAGCACGTGTGTGTGTCTTACGTAGGAACTTTTAGTCTTTCAGAAACCTTTTTTTGGTTGTGAAAATGGTAGAATATATCACACTAAGAAAATGTATATACCTCGTATGGGTGTTTTGTTTATTTTTGACACATTTAGTATTTCCCCTGAGTTAATTGAAACTGCGAATTCAAATTAAACATGCCAGTTTCATTTTATAGCCACTACAAGTGCATAATAAGAAGTGCTACCCAAAAGTTCTCGAAATTTGACTAAAGAAGGAAAACCTTACGTCGTCCTAATCACCACTGTCTCCTTCAAAGTACTATAGTGTCCTAGGGTGTGCAGACATCGATCCCAGCGCTTCTCCTACGATTGGAATGCTTTCTGGAAGTCCTCGAGCATCAGCTCAGGACCTTCTGTGATTCCTCCTGGATCTCCTCAGTGGTGTCAAATCTTACTCCTTTCAGTTGGGTATTCATTTTTGGAAAGAGGAAAAGATAACAGGGGACCAAACCTGATGAATACATGAGATGGGGGACAACTGGCGTATTTTTAATGCCCAAAACTGATGAATAATAAAGGCTTTGTACATGGGTGCATTATCATAGCGAAGCACTCATTTTTTTGTGAGCCACTTGTCTGGATGTTTTTGCCTCATGTCCTCCTGGAGCTGTCTCAAAATGTCACAGTAGAACTTTCCATTGACAGCCTGTCCTTGAGGATTGAATTCCTCATGAACAATTCCCTCCATGTCGGAGAAAGTGATGAGCATTGACTTCACATTGCACTGGACCTGATGTGCCTTCTTTGGTTGGGAGGAAGCTTGGCCCTTCCACTGTATGATTGTTGTTTGGTTTCTGGGTTGTGTCCATAAACCCAGCTTTAATCACTAGTAATGACACTTGAGAAGAAGTTAGGGTAATTCCTGGTCATTTCCTTGAGCTCTATGAAGACTTGCACATGATCTGCTTTTGCTCATCAGTCAGGAACCTCAGGACAAAATTGGCGACAATTTGTCTCATGTCAAAGTTGCCTGACTAAATGCATTGGCAAGTTCCATACGATAGGCTAACAGTGTCACAAACATCGTGGATTGTCCTTCTGTGATCTTCGAGGATAGTTGCACAAACTTGGCCGCATTGTCGGGAGTTGAACTAGTGGAATGGTGACAAGAATATGCATCATCATCTGTTGATGTTTGTCCATTTTTTCCATAGGTTTGTGTAACCCCCAAAGCATCATCACCAAATGCTTGTTTTAACATTTTATGAGTTTCTGCCATGTTCTTCCCGAGTTTTACACAAAATTTGATGCACACATATTGCTCGTTCACATCCTCCATTTTTGAGATCACAAAATTTGCAAACTAACCCAAACACAATAAAAAAACACACACATGCAGTGAACACATCCACCCTGCACAGTGCCACTTTACATACTAACAAAAAAAAGGGTGCGTGCACTGCCACCTGGCATCCACACGCTGTATGACAAGTGGTTTCTGCCCTGCTTTCAAATATTGGGAACTTTTGGGTAGCGCCTCATAATTGTGTAATTCATAATTATATAATTTAGTACACCGGATCTGTTTGTACAGGACTTTGGATATAACAGATCCCTTGACCCTGTCAGACAATTTGTGTTACATATTGAACCAAGGTCCAGTACAGGGAGCATATTTGGTGACCTACCAGAAAAAGTTGTTAAATACCAAACCCGAGTTTGGTATTTCCTCATCTTTTCATTATTATCAGTTGAAATGAGGGCAAACATTAGTTCTGTATTGCTTATTAATCTACAGTATTATATATCAGGGAATGCAGGCTATACCCACATAATACTGTACTGATTTAATGGTCTTAACTTGTCCTATGTGGGGTACCTACCAGATCAGTTTTCATATAGGTGTGGTATAATGGGCCCCTACTGGATTTCTTGTATAAAGAACTATCAGATATGCTGTCTGCCTTTTCTCCCAATTAGTCCATTAAAATGAGGTCTCATTGTAATCATTTAAGTACCACAGATAACTTCACTGAATGATTTGAAGTGGCAGAGTTTAAATGAAACATACAAATACAGAGGGGTCACATTATCCATATTCATTGGTGCTGATACCCCGACATGAGGATTATGAGCTTGACAGACTTGAATAACTAAATCTGTGGGAAAAAAGCAAACTAGTTCTTGGGTCTATGACTAGCTACTCGTAGACTTTAAACCCCTCCCTATTAAATCACCTGCAAAGTTCTGGCTCATGGGCATTTAGTTGATAGTACAGTAAACTATCTCTTTATCGAACCTCAGTATATTGGATTTCACATTTAGTGCGTGTCTCTGAGCCTACCAAACTTTTTTCAGCTATACAGTACCTAAGTAGAGTCAGTAATTGGAGTGCATCATGTGGCCCATCTGAACTGCAGGCAGTGCATGGGGTGACTCACAGCACATATGCCAAAGTAGATGGATATGAGTACCAGTAGAACCAAAAGTAGATGACTAGCTACATAAGTTACATAACACAAAGGAGAAAGCCTAGTTAATAATAATAATACATTATTATTAATGATAATCATTATACATACGTCATCTAATCCTGCGTTGCCCCTTGAGGAGCATAAGAGCCCGGGGCTCGGCAGGTTGGTCCTGACAGTTAAGATGAGAGTGACCAGCCTGACATCCATGAGTGGCATTACGTGAGCAATAAACCCCAGCCACCCCTTGGATATAAACCTACACAGGCTTAATCCAGCTGGAATGCCTTAATTACCCACTAAACCACCAGGCACCATAGTTTGGTTATACTGTATGGTTACCGCCTATCATTGTAAATGGTTTCCAGGTTTACTGGAAACCATTTGGCTTGTCACTTAGTGTTGAGTCACCCATAGACAGAAGGAACAGGGAAGAAAGAAGGAAAGAAAGACAGAAAAGGAAGGGAAGAAAGAAGGAAAGACAGACAGAAAAGGAAGGGAAGAAAGAAGGAAGGAAGAGAGGATAGGGCAGTCAGCCGAGAGCAGCACTACATCGAGTGAGTGAACAGTGAGCACCCCCGTCTACCAGTTAATGATAATAATAATAATAATTATCAGTTTATTTATTCATCGCATCCATCAGCTGAAAATATATAGGTTCTTAATCTGCCCTTTGATCTTGTCACCAAAGGGTAGGGAGACACTCCTGCCAGCCAATGCAAGTGTGGTTCAGTCTTGTCTGTGACTTAGCCAGGTAAATAGCGATGTCATCAGGACTTGCCTCATCTGAATCCATCTTTGTCTCAGGCAGGCCTCTTGCCTTATCCTCCCCTGCCAAGCTTCTGCTGAAGGATACTTGGAAAGGGCTCAATGAGAGTGCCATAGGGCGTGTATTAGACGCCACTATGTCCAGTTTAACTGCTAGTGGTGAAGTGTCCTCGGAGAAAGATGGAGGTTACCACATACAGAGCAATGTGTCATGTATGCTGAGCCCTGCCTGCTCTGAGACGTCTGAGCATGACCTCACACTGCTTCAGGAGTCAGGCATGGTCTATGACGGTGACTCCTTCCCATCTGACGAGGAGGTGGATGATCCCGGAGCTGTTGAAAGTGAAGAAGATGGTGGTGAATGTGAAAGCCACATTCTACATTTTTTTTTTTTTTTAATGCAAGGAAGAAGGAACCAAAGGCCATAGGCCTTCAACCGTTCCTTCCAAGAAAAAGCAAAAACAATACAATAGAGACCCAAATTCAAGATCCATTCATTTCGAGATTCCTGGACACACTGCATTTGAAAGACTGGAGATCATAGGAAGTAGGAAATACAGACAGAGGAAGACAGTTCCAGAGCTGACCAGCTGCATAAATGAAGGACTGGGAGTAACGGTTAACTCTTGCATTAGAGAGCTGGACAGAAAAGGGATGAGAGTTTGTTACTAGACGGGGGTACTTTGTGCCCGTCGTAGAGGTGGAGGGATGCAAGCAGACAGTTCAGAGGAACAGTGACCGTTGAAGTAGCGATAGACGAGAGATAAAGAAGCAACAGTGCGGCGAAGAGACAAAGGTTGAAGGGAATCAGTAAGAGGAGGAGAGTTGATGAGACGAAAAGCCTTTGACTCCACCCTATTGAGAAGAGCTGCATGTGGGGAGCCTCCCCACACATGAGAGTTGTACTCCATACACGGGCGAATAAAACCCGTGTACAAGGTCAGCAACTGTACAGGGGTAATGAAAGTTCGGAATCGGCTTAGCACACCTAATCTCTTGGAAGCAGATTTCACAAGAGCTGTAATATGCTCTTTCCAAGACAAATCCCGAGAGAAAGAAACTCCAAACATGTTCAAGGATGATGCAGGATTGAGCTGGAGATTATTAAACATTAGAGTGTAATCCTGAGGAAGATTTTGTCCGGTTGATAAGTGTAAGAACTGAGTTTTTGATGCATTAAAAATAACAAGATTATTTTTACCCCAATCAGAGATACGAGCCAAGTCAGACATTAGGTGTGCCATGGCCTCATCCCTTTTTTGTTGAAGTAACTGCTGAGATGGACGTTGCGGAAACCGAATGGAAAGGTGAAGGGTGGAATCGTCAGCATATGAGTGGTTAGGGTTAGATTTACAGCTTAGAAGGTCATTGATGAATAAAAGGAAGAGAGTTGGTGATAGGACAGAGCCCTGAGGAACACCACTGTTGATAGGTCTAGGAGATGAACGATGGCCGTCTACAACAGCGGCTATAGAACGACCAGAAAGGAAGCTAGAGATGAAGGCACAGATAGAAGGATAGAAACCGTAGGAGGGCAGTTTGGAAATTAAAGATTTATGCCAGACTCGATTGAAATCCTTTGAGATGTCAAGTGCAATGGCAAAGCTTTCGCCAAAGTCCCGAAAGGAGGATGACCAGGAGTCTGAAAGGTAGGTGAGAAGATCGCCAGTGGAGCATCCCTGACAGAACCCATACTGACGATCAGAAAGAAGGTTGTGACAGGAAAGATGCTTTAAAATTTTTCTGTTAAGAACTGACTCGAAAACTTTGAGACACAGGATGTTAAAGCAATTGGACGATAGTAAGAGGGTTGGGAATGGTCACCCTTCTTTGGGACTGGCTGAATGAGAGCAAACTTCCAGCAAGAAGGAAAGGTACAAGTTGATAGACAAAGACGAAAGAGTTTACCTAGGCAGGGTGTAAGCACTGAAACACAGTTTTTGAAGACAACAGGAGCGGACTCCATCAGGCCCGCCTCACCACCCTGCTCATGACATGTGCGTAGCCATCCCTGCCTGCGACCACCCTCAGCACCTCAACCAAGCACCTCTGGGGCCCTTTCCCCACAACCTAGACCTTCAGATGTTGGGAGACGGGAATCTTTGTGCACACGTGGTCAGCATGGCCCAGCATCATCACCCCAGGAAGGCAGTGAGGCAGGTGAGTCATCACCTTTGCACTACTCCTCCACCTCTCCTTCCCCTCCCCCCCAAGCCTGTGCCTGTGCCCCTGGCTGTGCCTGTGCCCTTGGCGGTGGGCGTGCATGTGGTTTGATGAGGCGTGGAAGTGTGGGAGAAGCAGCCCTGGCACCAGCAACCTTGATACTTATGTGTGGGAGGAGGGGGAGGGTTTCTAATCAGTGTTCCCTGCCTTTGATGTGATGGGCAGGTGTGCAGAGGGGTCACCTGGAGGCAGGTGTCACTACAATCCTGTCCTTCATCCAGGCTATATTCACCAGCACAATCATGCAGTTCCTGGTGGATGAAATTAACTTCCATTAGGCTATTTCTGTATGCTGGCTGGAGATGTCTGTGAGCGAGAGGTCTAAGTATGTGTGGCTCGCGTTGACAATGATAATGGCACATGTTAAAAAGCATGTCTTACATGACTATTGGGCAGTGGATGAACACCTGTCTTTGGGAAATACATGGCCTGTGATCGGTACCTAGCCATATTGAAGTTCCAGCACTTCAACAGGAATTATGACCCAGCACCCAATGACAGGTTGTGGAAAATACAGCCCATCCTAACCATGCTGAAGGAGTTATTTGTCAGTCTCTTCCAGGCATTTCAGAAAGTTGTGATCGATGAGTCGCTTGTTCTCTTCTGAAGTCTAGCATTTGTACAGTACATGCCTTCCAAATGTCACCGTTTTGGACTGAATTTCTTTGTCCTATGTGATTGTTAATCTGGATATGTGCTAGACGTAATACTGTATTTTGTTTGACTACAAATGTCGATATACCAAGTGACAATCCACATGGTTATTCTGCTGCTGTGGTGAAAGTGCTAATGGACCGGTACGTCCACAGAAACCACATTCTGTATACGGATAATTATTACAGCTCCCCAGCATTGATGAAGCATTTACTTGAACATGAAACTGGTACCCGTGGAACTGTCCGTGCCAGTAGGAGAAATTATCCATCCTTTTCAGAAAAGACCGAGCGAGGTGCCCTGCTAACCTGGAATTGTGGTAATGTGTTGGCCATTCACTGGTATGACAAGCGGAAGGTCAGCATGATTACTACCGTTCACAAGGGGTTATTCTGGACACAGGCAAGACAGACTACAGGACCAAGCAACCCATGTTCAAGCCATATGCTGTCAATGATTATAACATCAACATGCAGCTCGCTGATAAGTCTGATGTGCAGATCAGTGAGATTGATTGACCCTGGAAATCCTGAAGGTGGTACAAGAAGGCATTCCTACACTATCTTTGTGGGTAAGGGTCTCTTTCTGTGCAAGTTTGAGAGAGAACTGACACACGTGCACCTTATAAAGTATGCAAATGTACTGAGTGCAGCTGCAAGGAGGACAATGTATCAGGTGGTAATGGCAACCAGGTTGGCTAGCATACAATGCTTGTCACACTACCACCGTCTTGAGCACCTGGGGTGGACACCTGCAGGACGACATGCTTACAGATGTTGCCACGTCTGTGTCACAACAACACGTCGGCCAAAAGCATGCAAGGGGATGTCCTATGAATGTCATGGGTGCAGTGTGGCACTTTGTCCAAAGTGCTTCTTCAGATATCACTGTGAGCATGAGTTCTAAGCACTGATGTGAAGGAGAGTGTAAATAGCAGATGCTGATGTGCAAGTGATGTGTTTGTTTTTCTGTATTTTATTATAAGTGATATGAAAGTTTAATGTTGATTAGTGACATTGAGTTTGTAAATACCTTAAGTCACCCTAGCAGTAATCAAAGAAAACCAGATTTGCATATGAAAAAATTACTTTTTTGGGTAGCACTTCTGTATTTCTCTTGACCCTGAAATTATTATGCAAAATACAGTAAAAGTCCAATTGTTCAGTATGCATGGGACCAGGCCAATGTTGAGTAATCGGATTTGCCAAATAATAAAAAAACCTACCCACTCAGTACCTTATATGTAGTGGTGAACAGTATCATCACTACTTATATTATTACAAATGTGTTTGGAGAGAGTACTGTATACTGTATGATACTGTACAATACAGTAGTCAATACAGTACTATCTTGAATCTGAAAAATATAGAAATTAGTGGACATATGCAAGTGTAATGACACAGTAGGCCTACAGGTCACAGACAACACTTCCTGGACTGCTGAGATCTGTCTATCTATCTGTAGCCTGATGCCCTACTCCCGCACAGGGTGGCCGCAGACAAAACGCCTCCAAGTCGCTCTGTCCCCACCATTTGACTTCCCTCCCTCCAACTCACTCCCCCCTCCCTTGTATACCTCTCAACTCCATCCCTCCACCTCATCCTCGGTTTCCCCCTTCCTCTCCCTCCCTCCACGTCACCTACGTACACCCTCTTAGTGAGTCTTTCATCCTTCATTCTCTCCACATGTCCAACCCACCTCATTGTATTTCTCCTAATTTTCTCAATTACATCCACACCCACCCCTTAACGTTCTTCCACTTCTTCATTCGTCAACCTGCTGAGATGATACAGAATATTACCTACCCACTCAGTACCTTATATATATTAGTGACCACTGTCATCACTACTTATATTATTGCAAATGTGTTTGGAGAAAGTACTGTATACAGTAGAACCCCATAATAGCTGAACTCATAAGTAACGACTTCACTAATTAGCAATTTCTTCCAGTAAAAATAGTCGGACGAATACAGAAAATAAACTGGAAGAATATGAGATGAATTGATAAGGTCTTTCTGCTGAAAGTTAAACATATATTTAGCGCTCATTTTTTTTTTTTTTCGTTTTTGTGTTTATATGTGTAATAGAGTGTATTGATGCAAACAGTAATGTATTCCATTAACCCCTTCATAACCTTCGGCACTGAACAACCCTTTACAGTACCAGTGTCAATTACATCAAGTTAGCGCGAGCTATAAATAACTGTGAACAAAGATGGGAAGAGAACGAAGGTCACTGGTATGTTTACACAACTTGACGCAACCATCCCAAGCAGTCAGGCGGTCACTTAATCTCAGACGTTTTTGCCCATATGGCACATGCACTGTAATTTTATCAGTTCATCAGTGAATCATAGCAATTCATAGGATGGGTTTAGGAAGCTCAAAAACACATTGTTAGGTGCATCAGACAATTTTCTTCACATCTTTAAGAAAAATACATTGATTTTAGAGCTCTTAAAAAATTGTTCCAGGGCCAGCCAGGGGTGCACACAAATTTTTGAACCCACAGCGATTGAGGGTTTAAGCTGTTAAGCCATACTTACCATTGTTTCCAATACAGTGGAAGAAATTTGCCCTACATACTCAGCGATGGATTTCGTTTCCCAATTTTCCAACTGTAGGGTTGGTTAGGCTTGGTTAAATTATTAGGTAGAGTTAAACTAGGTTAGGTTAGGTTTAGTTAAACACTTAGGACAGTCCCTTCTGCTGTTATGGTGACGAATCTAACCAGAGTTGTCACAGCCGAACAGCTAAAAACAATGAGGAAACAGATTTAACAAGAAATGTTTATTTTTGGGTAATGCATTACAGTATCAGTGGTTCATAGGCTGCACAATTACTGGTAATGTCATTTTCATGAAGGTGTCAAGAACTAGCAAATTTCAAGAAATAGTGAGGGGGTTTGGAACATAACCCTCACTAAAGGTGGATGGAAAGCTGATGACAGGGAGAGCTGGAGCTCCCGTTTCATCAGACCTCAGGACTTGTTCCTGACCATCCCCCTTTGCTGAACTTTTTCAGTGTCTCAGTAACACAGAGAGTAGGCCAGCATGCTCTCCAATACAAGTTTCTCTAACTGTCAACACCAAACTACCTGCACACTACACTTCC
The DNA here is from genome assembly GCA_018397915.1 of Birgus latro. Classification (NCBI taxonomy): domain Eukaryota; kingdom Metazoa; phylum Arthropoda; class Malacostraca; order Decapoda; family Coenobitidae; genus Birgus; species Birgus latro. The sequence goes on from JAGKTI010008770.1 coordinate 29,783, forward strand.
TTTTCAAAATTTGTTAAAATGGCGCGTGTAAACCATGCCTCGGATCCCCCGGGGGGGGGACCATAAATGCCCCCACCATCCGCCCCTCTCCCGGTGACGACTCATGGAGCTGCCTGGAACCACTGTCTGACTCACTTCTTCATTTCTGTAACATTCGCGGCCTTTCCTCTAACTTTCCCTCTGTTGAGCACCACATCTTCTCCTCTAAACCTCACCTTCTCTTTCTCTCTGAGACTCAGCTGTCTGAGGCAACTGACAGCAAACCGTTTTCTGTATCCTCCTACTTTCTCTATTCTCATTTCAAAGCCAAGGGTGGCTGTTGTCTATATGTACGCAACAATCTATCTTGCTCTCGTGTTCCTGAACTTGATTCTTCTGAATTCTCTACTCTCTGGCTTTGGCTCTCCTGTCATTCTCTGACTAGATATATCTGTGCTGTTTACTTATCTCCTAATTCTACTGACTATCAAAAATTCTTTGAGTATCTTACTTCTGCGATGGAACACGTTCTATCCAGTTCTCCTTTCTCTGAAATCTCCATTCTAGGAGATTTCAGTGTTCACCACCACCTTTGGCTCTCCTCTCCTTTCACTGATCCACCTGGTGAACAAGCCTACATCTTTTCTATCCTTAATGACCTAGAGCAGCTTGTACAGCACCCTACCCATGTCCCTGACCGCCTTAGAGAGAGTTCCAACATACTTGACCTTTTCCTAACAACTAATCCTTCTGCTTACACTGTTAATCTTTTCTCTCCGTTGGGCTGCTCCGATCATAACCTTATTACCTTAACCTGTCCTATCGCTCCGGTAAGGCCTGTGGACCCTCCAAAGAAACGCCGCCTGTAGCACTTTGGAGCTGCAGACTGGGAGGCCCTCAGGCAGTACTACTTTGATTTTCCTTGGAATGGTTGCTGCTTCCATGGCTGGGAGCCGTCTGAGTGTGCCTTGCGCATTACGGAGGTTATTCTCTCGGCCATGGAAGTATACATTCCTTTCTCTTATCCTCTGACTAATGCGAGAAAGCCTTGGTTTAATCGTGCTTGTTCTAATGCTGTCCGCAACAAGGAGAGGGCCTTTAAAAGGTACCGGAGACAACTCACCCCTGAATCACATCTTTTTTATATTTCTGCCCAGAATCGTGCTAAATCTGTTCTTCACTCTGCTAAAAATAATTTCATCCATGCTAAATGTTCCCAGCTCTCCAACTCGAATTCTTCTCGCTCCTTCTGGCACCTGACCAAAAACCTTTCTGACAACTTTACCTCATCATTCTTCCCTCTTCTTTTCTACTCTGATGGCTCTGTAGCTATTTCTTCTACTGATAAAGCAGATCTCTTCGCTCAGACTTTCTCCTCCAATTCTACCTTAGACGATTCCGGTGCTGTTCGTCCATCACTTCCCCCTTCAGACTTCCTCATGATTGACATTAAAATTTCTTCAGCTGATGCATTTTCTGCCATCACTGGTCTCAATATTAACAAGGCATATGGGCCTGATGGAGTCCCTCCTGTTGTCCTCAAAAACTGTGGTTCTGTGCTTACACCCTGCCTAGGTAAACTCTATCGCCATTGTCTGTCAACTTGTACCTTTCCTTCTTGCTGGAAGTTTGCTCTCATTCAGTTAGTCCCAAAGAAGGGTGACCATTCCCAACCCTCTAACTATTGTCCAATTGCTTTAACATCCTGTGTCTCAAAAGTTTTCGAGTCAGTTCTTAAAAGAAAAATTTTAAAGCATCTTTCCTGTCACAACCTTCTTTTTGATTGTCAGTATGGGTTTTGTCAGGGACATTCCACTGGCGATCTTCTCACCTACCTTTCAGACTCCTGGTCATCCTCCTTTTGGGACTTTGGCGAAAGCTTTGCCATTGCACTTGACATCTCAAAGGCTTTCATTCGAGTCTGGCATAAATCTTTAATTTCCAAACTGCCCTCTTATGGTTTCTATCCTTCTGTCTGTGCCTTCATCTCTATCTTCCTTTCTGGTCGTTCTGTAGCCGCTGTTGTAGACGGCCATCGTTCTTCTCCAAGATCTATCAACAGTGGTGTTCCTCAGGCTCTGTCCTATGACCAACTCTCTTCCTTTTATTCGTCAAAGACCTTCTAAGCTGTACATCTAACCCTATCCACTCATATGCTGATGATTCCACCCTTCACCTTTCCATTCGATTTCCGCAATGTCCACCTCAGCAGTTACTTCAACAAAAAAGGGATGAGGCTATGGCACACCTAATGTCTGACTTGGCTCATATCTCTGATTGGGGTAAAAATAATCTTGTTATTTTTAATGCATCAAAAACTCAGTTCTTGCACTTCAACCCGAAAAAGTCTTCCTCAGGATTGCCCACTAATTTTGAATAATGTCCAGCTCAGTCCTCCATCATCCTTGAACAATGCTTGGGGTTTCATTCTCTTGGGATTTGTCTTGGAGAGAACATATTGCATCTTGTGAAATCTGCTTCCAAGAGATTAGGTGTGCTAAGCCGACTCCGAACTTTCTTTACCCCTGCACATTTGTTGACCTTGTACACGGGTTTTATTCGCCCCTGTATGGAGTACAACTCTCATGTGTGGGGAGGCTCCCCACATGCAACTCTTCTCAATAGGGTGGAGTCAAAGGCTTTTCGTCTCAGTAACTCTCCTCCTCTTACTGATTCCCTTCAACCTTTGTCTCTTTGCCGCACTGTTGCTTCTTTATCTCTCGTCTGTCGCTACTTCAGTGGTCACTCTTCTTCTGAACTGTCTGCTTGCATTCCTCCACCTCTACGACGGGCACGTAGTACCCGTCTAGCAACAAACTCTCATCCCTTTTTTGTCCAGCTTTCTAATGCAGGAGTTAACTGTTAATCCCAGTCCTTCATTTATGCAACTGGTCA
>JAGKTI010008771.1:0-32653 GCA_018397915.1 Birgus latro
GAATTTTTTTTGCCCTGCATCTATCTTTTCCACCAACTGCATAATCAGGTGAGAAGACCGGGTGGTTGGCTAAAGAAGTAACATTATCAGGTCCATGGACTGAAGTGTCAGCTTTTTAAGCTGTTGTCTGCCTCTAAGCAGTACAGTTATGTGATGCAGGGTGGCAGTGTTAATGCAGTGGTGGTGTGGGTGCAAGGACACAAGGGCTCAGTATAGCCTGCTGACCATGTCACATAAATGCACATAAGTAGTTATAAATCTAGTCAGAGATAAAAATCTATTGCCCATTTCTAAAATATATTGTGTCCTTTGTAGTATGAACTGTTACTTGGGTAAAGAACTGGGGCTGAAATTAACTGCTTATATACTGAATATATGCATACAGAATTATCATCTAGGAATTACCAGCACATTCAGGTATTACTAATGACACATACTGTACACCTGCAAATTTTTTAAAAGTAAGATGATTCATTTAACTGAATAAAAATACTTTGGCACTATCCAGATTTAGACAAGTGCCACAACTGCACTTTGTGTTGAAATGCTCATTATGAAAGTCACTGGATATCCTTAACTAGCAACTTGATGGCTTCGTATCTTATGTAGTATGAGGGGACAGGGTAATATTTTAAAGCCAATCTCTAGCTTTCCTCACACCAGTACACAGTAAACCCTCACTACATCACACTAACAGAGGAAAAACCAGTCTGACAAAATTAGAAGTGCAATACAAGCAAGCTTAATAATACTGTAGTTTCCCAAGATATACATGATATACAGGAAAATCTAGTGCAGCCACACAAGCACGAGACTACAGAGGGAAGTATGTACTATATACTAAAATGATGCTGGAAATAGTAATACAGTATATAATAAAGAGAGATATGTATGTGTTTTAAAAGAGCTTAACTTACTTCAGCATGGGTAATTCTGCACTATTTTTGGCTACACCAGTGTCTGATATAAATTTAGTTTAGTTCAAAGTGTCATATGAAGAGGAAATTTAGGACACTGAGGTTTTACTGTATGTGGCAAAGCATTCACTGGTATTGTACCAGCTCTCAATATTATCACATCAATCAGTCACTACCATGCCACACTTAGACAACACAAAGCATGACCATTTCTTATTTCATGTATAAGTTTATGCTGAACTAAACTGTCAAGCATTATAATGCTGGTATATAACCAGACTACTGTAGTTACTGATGTAATAAACTGCATATACTAGTAAGACTATGATGTCACCTTGGGATTTAGGAATAACACTCTACTCTCTGCTATTTTCCTAACACACATCTCTTTGTTAATGATTCATTCTGTACAATACACCTCATCATTACTGATGCAAACTGTTGATATTAATATATATATATATATATATATATATATACACACACACACAGGTATATATATATATAAATTAGTGCAGGCCACAATACATGCTCATAAACTCGTTCGCATAAAAAGTGAAATCTGGGTAACATGAACCACAGAGTTTCCTATCTACAACTCGGTCCCTACTTCTATAATACCAAAACATATATAGTCAATCATTGAAAGGCAAGAAGGTTGGGATGCATGTTAGTATCTGATAACATAAGAGAGAACAGCAGGGTGGAATATTCATAGTAGGTCATTCTGAATATGGTGTTTTGAAGCCTCTTCTACCAGTGAGAATATGACCCATTGCCTCCATTAACTTCTTCATAACAGAACATCTCCCTTACATTTAATACAGTAGCCTGGATGTACAAATGCAATTACATTAGACTTGTCTGAAGCTAATAAAACCATACCAGTAAACTGGTTATATTTATAGTTATATGAAAATGTTGTTTTTATACGAAAATACACATCTAACTCATAATTATAGCACTAAATGAACTGAATAAGCTAAGAAATAACCACTAATTTTCTAGTTCTCAACCTACCTCATTAACTCTCCTGTCACATTACTATGGCTTATATCTTCACATCATTTTTTCCTCAATACTTTATCTTCACTCCACTAATTCTTTCATACAGCTTAACATCAATTGATAGACATATTGTGTAAACTGCAGAGTGTTCATTTTGTTAATAAAGGCTCCAACATGCCTGCACATGTCGGCCTTGCTCACCTAATGGCGGATCTCCACACTCTATGACCTCATCCCAGGTCCTTTTCAGTATGCCTCTTGCAACCCCACCCCCAGTGTTCACACTCCTCACTTTCTGCACCCAATTGTCATCCCCCATCCTCTCCACATGCCCAGACCATCTCAGTCTACCCCTCCTCATCACAACACCAGTACAGTCCAGTTGTATCCTTCCTCTCAACTCTCCAGTCGTAAACCTAGCTCCCCAGGTTTCACATTCAAGGACTTTTTCTCGTCACAATAAAATTCCTTCTAAGTTACTGCAATGTTTATACGGTATCTCACCTCACATTTACATCTCAGTTTTAATAGTTTTTCATACTGCTAAAAGATGAAATCCCTATTCTATCCTGTTATATCACCTATACTGTGTAAAGATTGCTCATGACTCTCTCTTCATACCCCATGCATAATGTCTAAGAGATTCCGGTTTTATACAGACTCCCTGCCGCCCTCCTTATCTTCCCCGTCTGACTTGCTTCCAGATCGATCAGGCCTCAGGGTCAATTCTTTCCCAGTCATTTCATCCCTACTAGCCTAACATGATCTAACCTAATTTAATCTAATCTAACCTAATATAACTATCTAACCAAACCTGACAACCTAACAATATAACCTATTTTATTCTGACCATTACACCTTGGGGACAGATGGACTTTAGGGCAGGATCAACCTGCTATCTGCAGCACTCCCATACCTTCATCCTTCCCTTATGCAGTGTGTGCATTTGCCTTGCAAAAACAACACAATGTCTATTCAGATAATTTTAAAAAGGAAGCTGGTGAAGGTTTATATCCAAGGGGTGGTTGGGGTTTATTGCTCACATAATGCCACTCAGGGATGAGTGAGGCTGGTCACTCTCATTTTAAATGTCAGGACCAACCTGCCGAGCCCCGGGCTCCAACACACCTCGTGAGGCAACGTAGGATTGGATAATGGATGGATGAATGGATGAATATATCCTCCCACCCTGACAAAAGTGAAACCAGGATAATGCACAATACAGTTCACTATTCAGCAATGATGAGGGACACTGAGAGGAACGCCATGACACGAAGGAGTTGACCACCTGACAGCCACATTCAGGCAGAACAAGAGGCTTCATTGCACTCTTGTATTGTGGCTTATTTTGCATATTACAACTTAACACTCCACTGTATGCCGTTTATATATCCCTCTTCTGTCTCTCTTGTCTTCATTCATTCCTCTTCCTTCTGCCTATGAGTGACTCTACACTGAGGGACAAGCCAAATGGCTTCTTGTACACCAAGAAACCATTTACTACGCTCTGTGGTAACCATATAACCAAATTATGGCGCCTGGTGGTTTAGTGGGTAATTAAGGTGCTCCAATTGGATTGGGCTGGTGTGGGTTTATATCCAAGGGATTGTTGGAGGTGTATAGCTCACGTGATGCCACTCAGGGATAAATGAGGCTGGTCACTCTCATCTTAAATGTCAGGAAGAACTTGCCTAGCCCGAGGTTCCTACACTCCTCATGGGGCAACACAGGATTAACTGATGAATGATGATAAGCTTTATAACATCAAATACTTTTACACAATTGCTAATGTAAATGGTGAGGAACAGGCACATCAACTACAGAGGTGGCAAAGGAACTGTACTGCGGCAGGTAATTTTTCTTTCACTGACTGATGACTTCATAGCAAAATACAGTAGACTCTGGCTATAATGGACTAACTGAGGAAAAGCCAGATCCATTAAAGTCAACAGTCCCTTGTATCTGAACACCAGACTACAGTAACTGGTAGAAAGCCATGTACGTTAATGCTGAAAGTCCTTTATATCTGAGGGTCCCAGCCGAGATGGGATTTCAAGCACGTTTGAAAATGCATATTCTAGCACTAAAAATGTAAACTATACCCATTTTACAAAAACTTGGCCCATAGTTTCACCCTTTTGCTGCTTATTGCACATCCTTGTCAAAGCACTTTTTCATGCCTAGTACAGTATTACTATAGCCCGTTATTATAACTCAGAAATCACAACAGAGAGAGGGCAATTTGAGGCCAGGTCGGAGTAAGAATGGTAGGAAATACATGTATTGTGCCTCAATTAATGGACACTGATTGTTATAGTTAACCCAAGGTGTCCCGTTGACGTATAGGTACGTTGCAACGTTTTGTCGCAGCTAGACCCATCGACGTACCCATACATTATGCAATTGCAAGCTCAGTCATTTGCACAGTTTTCAGGTTTCACGGGTGATTTTTGGTAGGAATATGTGGGAGACCATCCTCTATCTGCTGTCAAGTGGGGATACTGCCTGGTCCCACCTGGCCCCCCCTCCCCCCCACACTCTGCAATTCACCTGTTAGCAGTGACCTGGCAAGTAAAGACATGTCACTCCACAGTCTCTCCAATGACGAAATTCATGGTGAAAGTGATTCCTGATGTGGAGGACAAAGAAATAAAGAGGCTAGAGCAAGAAACAAACAGAAGTGATGAGGTGGTAATGTCATAAAGGAAGGTGCCATATGTGGATGTGTTTGGTGACCGAACAATGCTTCTATTCCCTATATAATTGTGTGAAAACCAATAGTCTTGTACTACACATAAATTCGTACCAAATAAGTAAATAAATACGTAATTCAAAGTGGCTTGAATTAGTTTACCCTCCCATAGTTCGTTTTCTTTGAGGCCAGATACCCTGAGAAAGAACGAAAGGTAAGGCTGACTCATCACCTGTAGCACCATTTATAGGCCCAGGAGGGCGATTTCTCTACAAATTCTCGACGTTTCTTACCAAAAGTGAAGGTTTGTCAAAAAAAAAAAAAAAAAAAAAATCCGAAATTGCTTGGGGCTGGGGGGTATTGGAGGTAGGAAATCGGTCAGGACATGACGAGTTAATGAAAGTTCAGTGGACTTCATGGCATCAGTTAAATCCGACATCCACTATACCGAGACTCATTATAGCAAAGGTCTACTGTGGGATGTCAAAAAGGTTGCTTACAGTAAGAACTGCATGTATCCCTATAAGCATATTCATAATCTTCCAAAAAGCAGTCAATATGGGTCTAGGAAAGGGGGATGGGGTGTGGAGAGGAAGAAAAGAAACCCATCTTTCTGTCACGGCAATAATATTCATCTGGTAACAGAACAGTATATAACTTGTAATGCCACTCACACAGTAAAAAAAAAAAAATAACATTTTAAGTATTCATATACACTGGTCCCCTAATACACATCTGGTTACGCATATATACAATAATAATTCTAGAGAAAATTGAAATTTCCCATAAAACTTAAAAAAAATTTGAAGATACAGTACTGTCTCTGTTGTTGTTGTTGGTATTGCACCAGGCTCATCAGGACATGCCTTTAGTGGACTGAAAGCTGATGCACTTTTCTTACAGTCCACTATCTTCCTTTCAAGGGATAGGAAGGAACCCGAGGGACATTTGTACATCCAGGTAGTGGAGGCATCCAGTGACATTGGTGCTGCCACATGATGGCATCCCTCTGTGGCACCTAAAGGTACTATACAACACAGTACAGTAGTAAAATAGCACATAACAGGCACACAGGAACAACAGTCAATGGACCATATTCTTGTTGATGAAGGAGGCTCCCAAGCACCTATTACCAGGTAGTGGAGCCACCCTGTTATATCAGTGCCACCACATGAGGGCATCCCTCTCCAGCACTAGTAAAAAAAAAATAAAAATATACATCACTGGAATGAAGGGGTCAATGAATTAATGATCCGGGGTCACATTTACAAACGCTTCTAAGCTTTAGGGTCACAGTTACATTTACAAACTCTTCTAAGCTTTAGGGTCACAGTTACAACCACTTCTAAACTTAAAAAGTGTACTGGAATGAACAACAGTACTAGCAGATGTCTCTCCAACCCCAAGCTAATCTGAACTTGAACCCAGTGGACTGAAGGCTGAAGTTACCTTACTCATGCAACCAACCATCCTCTTTTTGGTGGATAGGGAGTGAACTGAGGGACATTTGTATAACCAGGCAGCCAAGCCACCCAGTCACACCAGTGCCACCACATGATGGCATCCCTCTAGCACCATGCATCGTGTAATTTCCACACTAACAGCCATCAAGTATTTCACAATCAAAGCAAATTGAATATTACAGTTTAAAAATATAAAAATAAAAAGTTGACTGTTGAGGAGACATAACCCATAAATCTGTTCAGATCATTTATAGATAAAACCCCTGATCTTTATAAAAATCATTGTAGAACTTGAATATGAAGAAGAATCAGCGCCACAAGAATTTATCGGAATGTTATGAATCAGCTGCCAAATGTCCTTCGTCAAACTCATACAACTCACAGAGCTGGTCAGCTGAAAAAGAGAAAAACAATAATACTGAATTACATACATACACCATTAAGTAAAAGTATCTCATGCTTCCCGGTACAGCTGTTCTCTAGGGACTGGATGATAAACCAAGTGCCAAAACACAACTAATTATTTCCCTACAGCTGCTAGGAAGTGTTTGGAGGGAAGTACAGTACTGTATACTGTAAGTAAAAGTAATAATATTTGTTAACAATGTAAGAATAAGTGCTAAAACCAGCTAATTGCTTCTGACAATTACTGGGAAGTGTTTGGTGGAAAGAAAGTATGATAAGTATTAATATCTGCAACATTTGAGAATATCCATTTGGACTTTGACTCTATTTACTTGTGAATGAGTTTTCTGCCAGAGAATATTTATTGGCAGCATTCTAGTATGGTTGGGAAGCTTACTAACACCTCTTCCTTACTGATTTATTTCTGATTCTGCTCCGTTACTATATTTTTGTGTTATTCAAGCAATCTCTGTTGATACTGAAAAGACATAAGAAGCACACCAGAGGATATTAATGGGTAGTTTGGAAAATAAGTTGTTAAGGGAGAGGTGTTAGGGAGCCTCCTTACTTGACATGAATACAGGCCTATGTGTCTAGTTACCAAGCTTGCAGCCACACATCATGGTTGTGCCTCCCATGATCAAAGGCAGCCAATTATCTACCAGAAAATTAATACCTATTACACGGGAAACTCTCATAACATGCATTACAATAACCCTTTCAATATAATGACAACTTATACATTTTATTCTCACTGCCTTCAAGTGATCTAATTCAGGGTAAGACACAATTTTTAAGCAGAAGGGGTTAAAAATAGCCTTTATTAACCCCCTTTTCACTACTTAAGTTCTTTCCTAAGTTGATTTATGAGGAAAAAAAAAAAGGGGTCATTATAAATGGTGTCAATGCATATGTTTCTGGAACATTTAGTTGCCAATGACCATGATATTGTCAGCTTATTTTTGCCTGCAGGGGAACTAGGCCACTCCAACAACTTGAATTACATGACTATTTTCTTGCTGCATGATTGTCTATGAGCTTCAGTTATGTGGTAAGAATATGTCTCTTTGGTTACTAGTCACTCTGATCCTCCAGTCTGACTAAATCACTAACTGAGCTCAATGGCATTAAGAAGCTTCATCAGGTCTGAGAAATGTGCTAGCTATGGTGTGTGTAGTGCAATGCAGTGCAATAAACCATAATTTTCTTTTACTGCAACAGGCAGTGAAATGGTATGAGAAGTGATCTGCATTCTGAAACATCTGTCTGATCCCAAGCTGAGACAGGAAACCAGCCTGATAAAAATAATTTCATTTTAAAAGAAGTTTCCTCCACAAGGCTTACCAGCACGACATTAAAACATCCCTGCTAATACCAACATACCAGTCTTAAATAGGACAGCTGTAACCTGTACTCAATATGGACAGTGGATATTGGTGCCACAGCAGTGACATGTGAAAGTGTGTGACAAATAGCAAGACTGCTGGGTGTGACGAGAAATGGGTTGATTTTAAGAGATAATTTAGTACGGTGGGATGATGGTATTACTGGGTAGTGGAGCCACCTGGGTATATCAGTGTCACCACGTGAAGGCATCCCACTCCAGCAACAATTCTTATTTGTAATGAAGTATGCAGTACATACCTGTGTGTCTATCCAGTGTTGAGAAAGGAACAGCAGAGGGGATACGGGACATAAACACCGGGTAATGTGGCAAAGAAGCCACTCGGTCCCACCAGCCAGGGTCTACAACTGACCATGCATGCAGAACTCGCACCAAGACCACCACTAACTTCCTTGGTCCCTGGCAGCCTGAGAGTGTTCATACTGTCACCATTGGTTGCGATTGCAAAGGAAATAAATAGTCTGACAAAGAGTGTTTATGAGACTGAATTGGAAGGGGAAAGGGGGAGGGGGAGACCAAAGATAAGGTGGAGGGCTAGGATAGAGAGGTACTATACATGCACATGGGTAGAATGAGCTGAAGGATGGGCAGCCAGATGGGAGAGCACAGCGAAAGGAGCCATACAAGCCACTTAGTCCCACCGAATGGCATCTGTAACTGACCACCCTGCATCATCCTCTCCTCACAATCGCATAAAAACACAGTCAAGCATTTTTCTACAAGCATGTAATCAGTCAGGATCCTTTCAGAATCTCCAGCTTCTCTCTACCACATATACCTATGTGGTTCTTTGTGATTAAATACAGTATAATACCAATTATCCGGTTACCAGGCAGCTGGATTTATCAGACAAATGGGAAAATTCACGGCCTGACAAGTACAGTATATAAATAATGTAAGTGTGCTACTTTCATTGGCCACCTCAGCACGGGTTAGTCACATGAGACTGGGTGAAGTTGGGAACTCGGGGGATGTGAGGTGAGGGCATTTCTGGTCAAGGTCGTTTCCTAGTTAATCCCCTTTCCAGCCCTCCTCCCCCCCTCCTCTTGTTTAGTCATTCTACATACGTCCACAAATCACCAGTCAGCTTTCCGCCGTCAGTAAACAAGTGCTCTCTTTTGTACTGATTCGTGATTTATACTCTGGATCCTAAAGTGCAAACTAATCTTAACACAATGTGGTCACTTTGAAACAAAAGCTGTACAAATGCAACTGTCTTGAAAATGGTGAACAATGTAAGACTGATAACAGAATTTAACATAGGAAATTCCACGGTCATGACACGAAAGCCCAGGAACCCAAGCTACTTGTGTGAGTGTGTGAAAAGCAAGATGAATAATTACACTGAAAAAATGTATATTCTTCACTGGCTGAAAATGTTAGTTTTCTGCCTAACTAACCAACTCTAACCACCCACATGCTTTCTGCATCATACATAACGTATCTTGGCAAGTCCATTCTGCTAAATATTATTCATTTTATTCATAAAACAAGGAAAAATAAATTACAGAAATAAATCATGAGCATTTATAGGTGAACTGATGGTTTGGGAAGAAGTGTTCTGCAGTAATCACGAGTGCACAACTGTATTGTGTACGAGCCCTCACTGACCACCGTCACCACCCATCCCTCGCCACTCAGCTGTTCTGAAATAATACGGTAAATACGTAGGGATTGCAAGTACAGTAATTTCGTCAAAAACAAAAAAAAGTTCGTTTCTATTAGCTAGAGTTTATCTTTTCGGCCAAAGAAAATGCATTCTAAGCTAATGTCATCTTAGAACTCATTTGTATTGTCATCAAATGTGTTCTAAGATGCCATCTTCGAACGCATTTGCATTGGCATCAGATGCATTTTAAAATGATATCAGAATGCATATGCATTGGCAATGTCATCAAATGTGTTCCAAAATTGTCATCTTAGAACGCATCTGCATTGTCATCAAATGCGTTCTAAGATTATGTCATCATAAATCGTATTTCCACTGGGATCAAATGTTTTAAGATTGTTATCCTAGAACCCACTTGCAGTCATCAAATGCGTTCTAAGATGATGTGACCTTAGAACGTATTTGCACTGTCATCAAATTGATGTCATATTAGAACGCATTTGAATCGGCAGTCATCAGATGCGTTCTAAGATAAACATAGAACACATTTGCACTGGCAGAGAAGAAAAACTAGCTGACAGAAATGATACATCTATTTTAGGCAATACAAAATTACTGTGCTTGCAATCTTTTTGTATTTACTGTACTATCTGCAAAATAGCTGAGTGGTGAGTGAGAGATGGTTACGGCAGTCAAGTGAGGACTGAGGAGTAAATGGTTAGGCTTAGGCCACCGAATGTAAACACAGCTGTGAGCAAAGGAGTTGTGATAACTGTACTGTAGAACACTTCTTTCCAAATCATCTGTTCATCAATAAATGCTCAAGATTTATTACTTTAGTTAATTTTTCTGTCTGATGAATAAATAGTGTAATGAATGACATTTAAAACAGACCGTGTGCACTTTGCACTACCACATGACACTGCAACCATGTGTTGCGTCAGTTGGGTGTGTTTTAGGCTATTTCAATGGAAAAATGTTAGTGTAGCTCTGGATACGAGTGGTATTGTATAAACTGCAATGATATAGTCTATGTATGAGAATATATAGCAATATCAGAAACCCAGGAAAAACTGGTAACTGGGAAGGTAAATTCCCCAAGCTTCTCGGTTAACTGGGATTGTACTATGAATTATTTTTAGTATTCCCTCCAGTCTCTCTGTACCACGTATATACCAGTATTCGTATGCCTCTTGGAGATTCTAACAAATAACCACCTTTCCTGACCCATATCCTTCCATCACATTCCACTACCAGTCTCCACCTGGCATACTAAATAAACAAGCTCTTAACCCCACAAACCCACTGTCAGTATCTATCTTTTTCTTGTACCACCACATGATTTTATTCAACTTGGGAGAAATTTTCTAAAATGGAGAGAGAAGTTACAGCCTTCATTAATCCCCTTAGTAAAAAAAAATCTAATTAGGAATACAATCATCTGGAAAAAAAAAAATAGTTGATGGGGTTAATGGGTGGTATTCTAAGTGCCTTTCGAGGTTTAGTAATCTGTTCTTCCTTAGTTACCAAGCTGATCCTGCACATCACTTGTCAATATCCTCTTGTATGTTATTCACTCAAACTACCTGTAGTAACAGTGACAGCATTCCCAGGATTCATCTGAATGTGAACTCCATGGCTTGCAGGTCAACACTGCTCCTCTCCCACAGTTTACCATCCTTTTGGGTGATAGGGAGGGGACTGAGAGATGTGTGGACAACCAGGCAGCTTCACTGCTTGGTCATATCAATGCCAAGTGAAAGTGTTTCTTTCCAGTGCCATGTCAACATCAAATGATATATTCAGCATACTGGTATATGCAAAATACAGTAAACTGCTATGGATAAATTGTTAAGAAATTTCCAAAACAGCTTAAAATACAATCCACCATGTAGTAAGTCTGATCTTTATGAGAGTGAGACTAAATCAAGAGATGTTATGAACTGTTAAAACTTTACAAAGTCACTTAAAACATTTCTTTATATGTAACATATATGGCCTTTCTGAGAGTGAAGGGAAAGCAGAAGGTGGTATCAGCAAGTACAATGAGCTACCATCATCATCATCATCCAGACCTCCTTTCCCACCCTATGGAAGAGAAGAAGGGAAAGACAGGAGGAAGTATTGGTTACAAGGAGGGTAGAAAAGTTACAAGAGGATGGAATAAAGGCCGAATATAGAAGGGAAGTGGAGGAACGATTGGGTAAATATAGATTGGAGCAGATGGGGGACGTGGAGGGTGTGTGCAAGGTATTGACAGAAGAAATCTGTGCAGCATGTGAGGTGGTGTGTGGGGTGAAGAAGAGACGAAAGGGGGTTCAGGGAACAGCATGGTGGACCGAAGAGGTGAGAGAGGCTGTGGCACAAAAGAAGAAAGCATATAATGAGTGGATGAGAAACAGGGGCAACGAAGAAGCTGAGAGACGGACAAGAGAGTTATATGCAGTGAGGAGGAGAGAGGTGAAAAGATTAGTAAGAGAGAGTAAGAAGAGAGTGGATGAGGAATTTGGAAGGAATTTGAGTGCAAAGTGGAGGGAATGTAAGAAAATGTTCTGGAGGGAGGTAAAGAGAGCTAGACAGGGTGCCAATGAAGGCAGTGGGGGTGTGAAAGATAAAAATGGTAGATTACTAGTGGAGAAGGGAGAAAAAGTAAACAGATGGAGAGAACACTTCAGTGAACTGTTGAACATAGAGAATGAAAGTAATGCAAGTATAAGTGGCTGGGGAATGGCAGGGAGAAGGAGGGTTGTGAGAAGGGAGGAAGAAATCACCAGGAGGGAAGTGGTGGAAGCAATGAAGAAAGTTAAAATGGGGAAAGCCCCAGGAATTGATGGAGTGTGTGGTGAAATGCTGAAGCATGGGGGAGAGATAGTAATAGAATGGATGTGGAAGGTGTGCAGATTGGCTTGGGAGGAGGGTAGAGTCCCAGAGGATTGGAAGTCAGGTATAATTATTCCTCTGTACAAAGGAAAAGGGGAAAAAGCAGTGTGTGGTAACCATAGGGGCATTTGCCTTCTCAGTGTAATAGGAAAAATATATGGTAGGATACTTATTGACAGAGTTAGGGAAATTACTGAGGAATTAGTTGGAGAAGAACAAGGAGGTTTTAGGAAGGGAAGAGGTTGTGTAGACCAGATATTCATTCTTAGATCCGTAGTGGAAAAGTTTCTAGAGAAGGGCAAGAAGTTGTATGCAGCCTTCATGGATCTGGAGAAAGCATATGACAGGGTGGATAGACAAGGTTTGTGGAAGGTATTAAGAATATATGGAGTGGATGGGAAGTTGTTGAAGGCAGTGAAGAGTATGTATGAGGGTGCTAAGGCTGCAGTGCGTGTGGATGGCAAACTGAGTGAATCTTTCCATTTGAAGGTTGGATTGAAACAAGGATGTGTCATGTCTCCATGGTTGTTCAATCTGTATATGGATGGGGTTATAAAAGAGATACAAGGTCGGGCAGTGGATGTTGGAGCGGCCCTAGTGAGAGAGGGCAGTGTTTGGAAACTCCCTGTACTGTTGTTTGCAGATGATACTGTGTTGTTGAGTGAAGACGAAGGGGAGCTGCAAGGCTTGGTAGATGAGTTTGGGAGAGTGTGTAAGAAACGGAATCTAAAGGTGAATGTAGGGAAGAGTAAAGTGATGGTCTTCGAGAGAAGTGAAGCCAGTGAGTGTACAGTGAGATTGGATGGGAAGGAAATGGAGAGTGTGAGGGAATTTAAGTACTTGGGCAGTGTGATGAGTAAGGATGGTAGTCTGGAGGGTGAAGTGCTCGAAAGGGTACAGCAGGGAAGGAAGGTTGCTGGTTCGTTGAAAGCAGTGATAAGAAACAGGGAGGTGAGCATGGAAGTGAAAAAGTTGTTACATGACAGTATTGTGATACCAACTCTGACATATGGAAGTGAAGCTTGGACCCTGTTGGAAGGACAGAAGTCAAGAGTGAGAGCAGTGGAAATGAGTTATTTGAGAGGAGCTTGTGGAGTCACATGGAGAGACAGACTAACAAATGAGGAAGTGAAGGAGCGTTGTGGTGTGGTTGAGGACGTGATGGGAAGCGTTAGGAGAAACACGTTAAGGTGGTTTGGGCATGTGGAGAGGATGGAGAGTGAAAGATTGACGAGGAGAGTGTATGTGAGTGAGGTGGAGGGGGCGAGAGGGAGGGGGAGGCCGAGGATGAGATGGAGGGATGGAGTGGAGAGGTATATGAGAGAGGGGGGTGTGAGTTGGGAGCGTGGTAGTGAAATGGCAGGGGACAGAGTGACATGGAGGCGGTTTGTTTGTGGCCACCCCGTTCGGGATTGAGGCGTCTGGCAATAGATAGATAGACCTAATGATGACTTTATTTAGCTTAGAAGAGACTGTTGGAACTGGAGGGGTTATATATGGCTTTCATTACCCATCAGTAAATGAAATTTATGTGAACCTAATAACATCACCTGCTACCAGAAAGAATGAAATACAACTGATGTCACCCGAATGAGAGGCTTAAATGTAATGAATCTGACCTTTCCAAGAGTGAGAAGAAAGCAGGTGGTGTAAGCGAGTGATAACTGTCTTCAGCATAAGTGTGGGGCAGTTACAGGAGCCAAAAAGCCAAGGTGGTAATTGTCTAACCACATTCATCGCCAGTGTTAGCATGACCGATGCCATCTCCATGTCTCCTTCTCCCACGCCTCTCATCTGCCGGCACACCGCTCCAACTAAGCATGAACCTGGAGAAATGTACACAAGCTCTCATTATATACTGGTGGTCAATAAATCTAGCAATATCATGCGTCCTCTTAACAGAATCCCAGTGCGTCGGTCAGCCATAGTACACCTCATGCCTTCTATGGACTCAAGGTTAAACTATTTGCCAAACACCTGTGATCTGGTGTATGGATTTTTTTTTCTTATTCATTTGTTTTTCCCTTCTCTGTTTTGTTATGAGAAAAAAACAAGAAAAAAAAAATCTGCTTCCTAAAAACTGCTGGAAAGTGTTGAGAAAAGAGAAAACTCAGAAGCATACTAAGATTTCCTTGGTGATGTGTCCCAAAATACTTCATTCATCACAGCTCCTACTGTTGATTTGTTTTCATCTAACTGAACTGAACTGCTCCCACAACAAGAATACTAAGTCAAGGTTGCATGATATATAGTAAGACTTAGTTATGAGGTAAGTATGAGTCTCCTTGGCTACCAGTCAAATCAATCCTCCAATCTGAATACATTTCACCATCAACTGAGATGAAAGACATTAAGGATCTCTGTTAAGTTAGAGTAAATGCACTACAGCAGGACCTCAATAAAGTGCCACAGTATAAATAAACTGGTAAGGGAGAAGTTTTAGGGAGTTTTCTTGGCTAAAGAAAATAAGACCCATAGAATACATGACAATACCTGAGGAACAAAGCTGACTGACAAATGGTGCACCATATTGGTAAGGAGGAAGTGTTACTGAGCTTCTTTGGCCAATGGAACCCTATGAATACAAGAACTGTCTGAGGAACAAAGTGGACTAATGAATGGTGTAAATATACTGATAAGGATGATGTGATATGGAACTTCCTTGGCCAATGAAGAATATAACCCTTATCACAAAAGATGTTACCTGAGGAACAAAGCTGGTTTGTGAATGGCGTACTATGACCCAACGCTTCCAGGACTCGGAGCACCGCCTTAACCTCCTCACCACCCTCCATACACTCACAGAACCCTCTCAGAGTTGATATCAAGTGATCACACCTGTGGAAGGATTACACTAATAGATGGTCTGTTTATCACTTGACGCAACTGGACCACTCTCTATCTATCTATCTATTGCCAAATGCCTTGATCCCATAAGGGGTGGCCAACTCTCACTACTTGAAAAATATCTCAAGTGTTGATGTTAAGTGATAACGTCCATGGAAGAATTAAACTTTGAGGTAGACTGTTTTCACCTGACAGAACTGTGCCACTCTCGCAAACTGAATACTGTCTCAATGTTGCTATCATGTCATCACACCTGTAGCAGAATTACACTAAGTTGAATTATCCTCATCTGATGGAACTGGGTCACTCTCACAACCTGAATAAGATCTCAGTGTTGATAAAGCCTCTGTCTCCTACCCGATCAAATGAATAAATTGGAACTGGCCACTACCTCTACCTGTGACTACTTACATTTGCTTGTCGATGGGATGTGATATCCTCAGCGCAACTCTCTCTGTTGCTTGCAAAATTTCACGACGTATTCTTTTATTTAGTACACGATCCTGAAAGATTAACAATTCAATCAGCTTCTTTGAAGGTATATATGTCAGTGTTTGTGAGTGAGGTGGAGGGAGAGAGGACGTTTAAGGATGAGGTAGAAGGGGGGAGGGAGATGGAGGATGAGGTAGAGGGACAGGTTGAAGAGGTATACAAATAACAGTGGTGTGAGCTGGAGGAATGGCAGGCTGATGGAAGAGGACACAGAAACATGGAGGCAATTTGCTTATGCCCATACTTTCTGGGAATAATGCATCTGTCTATACACAGATGCCAACAAGAAAACAGTAACTCCTTCTATATAGTGACTTGCTATTTCAATTTTATTCTAGCTGTTGTTAGATGATTTCCTGAGGTTAGGAGAGCCAACAGTTATTTAGGGATTATTGAAAACTAAATAACATCACCAGAATGAAAGGCTAATGCTAAACCTGAATAAAATTTTCACAAGAATATGATTTAAAAAATATCTATATGCCAATATCATGACCATATATACTGTGTACCAAATCTGTCTTTCACAGTCTCTTTTTCTTTGACCCAAGGATGCTTTTAGATGTGGAGGCATTTCTGGGAGCAGCCCTGACCATCCGTTTCTCACTAACGATTTTAAAAAACAAGGTGCATTTTCAGTCTACAGTTCACAAGGTTTATATTCAGATGAGCCTGAGTCCATAACAGCACAATAAGAGATGCTGACCTTGATACAATGTGGTGTTAGGTGAGAAGTGAGGAGTGGGAGCACTTGCTCTGGTTTGCACACGTCTCTTCCAACATCCAACACTCTCACTGCACCAGATATGCTTTTCTCATACCACTCCACCACATCACCGGATATCACGTCACATCTGAAGTAAGAATGTCAAAGGAGATGACAATAGTAAAAGATACAGATGCACACAATTATATCACTCACATTTATAGTTGTGCATTTATGACCCTCTTACATAAGACTTGAAGCCCCGGATGAACAGTACCAGTATGTGCTGTGCCACACAATCCTCACCAGGTATATTATAGCTTTCACATCCCTAACTAACTTCCTGTCCCTTCCAACAAGCACATAATACAATACAGTACTGGTATACATTATCTGGCTTTTGATCCATCTTGAATCCAATGTTATTAATTTGCTGTACCTCTTCTTTAACACGTCTGAGGAAGCCCCATTTAAACTACCAGAACCCCGACGTCACCCCACAGGCACGACCATCCACATATTTTTAAGAATCCACTGACCATTAAGTAAAAAAAAAAAAAAAAAAAAAAAAAAAAAGTGCCAAACTAATTTTTTCATCCTACTAAGGGGGGGGGGGGGGGGGGGGGGGGGGGGGGGGGTTGAGTTCTGGTATAATAGTGTCCTTTGGCAAACTAATCACCTACCTTATGATGCTCATTTATAAAGTCTATCTGTCCATCATCCAATCCTATATTGCCCTTTCAGTAGTGTAGGCACCAGGGGCTAGGCTACTTTGCCCTGATACTTAAAGAAAGCATGACCAGCCGCATTCCTAAGCAGCATTACATGAGCAATAAACCCTAATGCTCCTTTAATGTAAACCCTTATGGGCCACATCCACCTGATGCACCATTACCCACCACAACAACATTTGTTTATGTGTCATCATCCAACATAAAACCATTATGCTCATCACTCAGTGCAGTCACCTGAAGGTGATATTACATCAATACATCAATGGAGTGAATGGTGAGTGCCCCAGCTTTATAAAAAAAAAAAGGGGGGGGGGAGGGCAGATGGATAAGCCTGTGAAGCAGAGCCAAAAATCCAGAGGGAGTTCTAAGTGCATTTTTTTTTTTTTTTTACAAAATCCTTGGGAAGAAATTTCCCTACCATTAACTCTTTAGTGCAATGACATACTTTTTAATGTATTCTTGCATTCTCTGGACAATTTTATTTTGCTTAAGTGAGCATCTTAGAACTGGGAGAGGTTAATGTAGGGTACAGCTGCCATGAGGTGACCAAAACTGATGCATGCAAGCATACTGGGGCCTTTATAAACAATAAAATACGATAGTTCAACCTCAGTTCAAAAAGCCTCTCCCTAACTGAATAAAACTGTCTGCAGATAGCTCCCCTAAAACCTTCCCTAAAAAAATGTTAAACCAAGGTAACAACACTTACCACTTCAGCAACTTCAAATGGATTGGAGTACACCATCTGGATTCTGTTATTAGTAAAGTCTGATGTACAGCAGGTCTTCATTTTATGACAATGATGCTTTTGAAAAAATCCATTGCAAACAACTGACTGTATATCAAATTGCTTATAAAATTGGTTCAGGATGCGTTTCTGACCAAGGATCGCCCATCAAACAGTGTAAAAACAAGTATCCAACTCACTTAAACTGGTAGTTACTTTACTTCCCTGTACTTCACTTGCTGCTTGAACTCCAACACTACACTACTGGGGGCCACTAACACACCCGAAATTGACTGCGTTCAAAGGCCATCTTGGAACCAACAAATGACTGTAAGCTTATATGTCAGCAATCATATAAGTGAAAAACCGCAATCATACATTGAGTGAGGCTTTGTATGGGATCATAATGATCATATAAGGGAAAATGCAATCATATATTGTACTAAATTTTTACTGATAGTCATTGCAGTTATAAGTGATTCACTGCATACCGGTTCATCGTAAAACAAGGATCTGCTGTACAAACTTTTTAATTTACAAACCCGCTCTCAGAACCAACTGAGTTTGTAGGCAGGAAGCAACTGTACATAGAGGGTGTCCTGGGAAATAAGAAAATTCAGAAGGCAATTTTTGGGTGAATTTTGAGATACAAATGCTATATCAACATAAGCCCAGTTTTCAGCCATTACAGAACTACATTATGGACAAAATAATCTCCCTCATAATTCACTCACATACTGTATATGTCATCAGAAACTGTAACTATGAAACATATCAGAACTGTACCCTTCTTGATATAGAATCATTTCCTCAAAATTACCACAAGAACAGCCTCCTGACATTTGCCACACATTTCTCAGGTCATCCTATATAAGACTGCAATGCGGTTTACAAATACCTGTTGGCCTCAGTTGATGCTGTGACCACTGAATGAATATGTCGCAGTCTCTCAGTAGCTGCCTCTACCAGCTGAGTCCATGGTCCTCTACCCTGACTCTGTTGACAGTATTAGTGTTACAAATTATCAATATCATCATCATCCTCACCAGCTACCTCTATAAGCTGAGTCCATGGTTCTCTGTTCTCACTCTGTTGACATAATAAGTGTTAAGAATACCATCCTCCTCCTCCTCATCATCATTATCAGGGGCTATTTTCCCCAAATAATCCATGATCCTGTGCCTTAAATCCACTGACATTATTTTGGCATTACATATATCACCATGATGCTGTTCTTGTTGTTGCTGTGATTCCAGGGTCAACTGAATGTGAACCTGGTGAACTCCAGGCTAAAATGTCCTTCTCCTGCAGTCTGCTAAACACTTATCAGATCAAGCTGTACTCCCATTTACATTCAGTAACACTGCCATTTTAAGCTAATTGCACTGATTACTTTCACCTTACAGCTAAAAAAAAAAAAGTTATCATATTTTTGCCTCTCCAAGTTATCATAATGCAGTTAGAAGGTAGAAAGCATTAACTCCAAAATCCTTGTTTTGAGAAAGCTGATGGTAAACGTTTGAGTGTTCATTACTTTATTCCTACTTATATCAGCACCTTATAGTTTTGCATATCTGCAAATTGACATTCAAATTCATGCTTTATGAAATTAGATTCCCACATGGTCACAAACATGGTCACGCTGCATCATGCCTTATAATACTGTAAAAGGAATGTGAAGATAATGTGGACTTCTTGTTGTGACCCCGATAAAATGACAAGACAGGCATAACCTACTGCAGGAATAAGATTCGCCTCTTTGTGACGATTCCATAGGTACCAAATTTGCGGAAATCGCATTTTTGGAGATAATGCTTTCTGCCTTTTTACTGCAGTTTTGCTATAATTCAGCAGTTTGGTCCCAATTTAATGTTGTGCTGAGGAAATTTCATGATATAAGAACAAGACAACCACTGGGAAAAAAAGGAACCTGGTTTGGAAAAAAAGGAACCTGGTCCTAGTTTCTCTCACTGTTACCCCTAATGACCACCCAGAGTATACCCTAACCTCCCTAAATTGGCCTTATAGTACAAAAACTTACTAACACATTTATTAACACTATTATTGATGTGAACTCTGATGGTAAAGTAAACAAGCTTTGTGTGAGGGAGGAGGGAGGCATTTCAGAGGTTGACTCCAGATGAATTTATTAAGTTTAGGACAGTTGGTATTGAGGGGGGCTAGAAATATGGCATTCTTCATCAACACTTTGGAAGGCCGATAACAATATTTTTGTCATCCAAAAAACTCCTGTTGGGAGGAGACTGATCATAATTTTGTCATCCAAGTTAAATATTAGCTAAACATTGAATTTTCACTAAATTTTTCGATATATGCACCATTTTCTTCTCAGTCTCCCTAAATACACCAGAATTGTGTGGGACAACATATGGCCTCCCCAAAACCCTCGGCACATCATGTTTCATTGAACATGGACATATTTACTATTATGCCGTTATTCTGAGGCTTGCACTTATGATGCTACTGTTAGAGACATTATTCTTAATGCTTAATACTGTAGAAAAGAAATTTATAAACAAGTAACACTTAAAATAATAAATAAATAAATAAATATATAAATAAGCAATCCATTACCAGGTGAGTGGAGCTGGCCCACCTTGGGGTAAACAACTACCTCAACCAGTGGGCCCCTAAAAAGGCTAACCCGTCTTTCATAAGATGAGTAAATCTTCTGGAGGTTGCAAGAATGAAAAAAAGAAAGAAAAAAAAAAAGTAAAAGGATCTATACTTGCAAATGAGACCTAACACAAACCCTTGCCAGCTGGTCACTAGTATCATCATCCTTCCTCTACACAGCTACTTTGCTACCAACTAATACTACACCTATTTCCCTTACATTCCAGTAACTCTTTTCAAATCTGAAACTAAATTAAAGGGCAAAGAACTGTCACGTTTCCTACCATGGATTAAATAAGGAAATGAGTACACTGTCAGAGGCAAGGATGGAATTCTGGTGTACTGAATTTTATGCATCCACATTACCAGGACAAAATTCAAATCACATAAGTCACCCAGTTCCATCAGATGAAAATAAACTGACTATATAGTAACACCGAGGGGAGGTAACTGTGATAATCTGGATACTGCAGTGGCTGTATGTCCCAGGATAATGGATGAATGACATGCTACGGGCTCAATGGCCTAAGTTTCGTTTTTGAAGGCTCCAACATGCTTGCATGTGTCGGCCTTGGTCACCTAATGGCGGCTCTCCACGCTGCTCGATCTCTGGCAGCCTCCCTATTCAGTCCCTTAACCCTTAAGTCACATTTAATGACCTCGTCCCATGTCTTTCTCGGTCTACCCCTTCCCCAGTATTAACACTTCTCACCCTCTGTACCCAATTATCATCCCCCATCCTCTCCACATGTCCAAACCAACTCAGCCTACCTCTCCTCATCACAACACCAATACACTCCAGTCCCATCCTACCTCTCAACTCTTCTATCGTAAACCCAGCCCCCCCAGGCCTTGCACGCTGGGACGCACTGCACATCCACCTAATCATTGTCATTTCTGTACGTTTAAACCTGCGAATATCCTCTTCCTTTACTGCCCAGGTCTCACTACCATACAGCATCACACTCCTAACACATGCTGCATACAAAGACCCCTTAGCACGTAAGGAGAGTCCTCTCAATGTCAGGAGAGGCAACAGCTCCCTGAACTTCTTCCAACCACTTCTCACTCTAGCAACCGAGCTAACTCCAGCCCCACCTCCGGCACATAGCATGTCTCCCAGATAAAAAAACTCCTCCACACACTCAAGAGACTCACCTGCAAGTTCAACCCTCTCACGCCTAACAATCTCCACCTGCTCTCCCAGACACACCGTACACATGAAATCAGCATTATCTCGCAGTCTACCTCTAATACCACTACATCTCTTGTGCACCCATCTATCACAAACACTGCACAAGATGGAATTACTTCCCACACCCATGTGGCAAACTGCACATGGCCACTCTCCCTCTCCTCTGATTGTACCGCCACCAACCCTAGATATCATCACTTTTGTTTTATCTGCATTTACCCTTAAGCCCTTGTACCCCATACCATCTCTCCACTTCTTAAATCTTTCCTCAGCCTCTCCTTCATTCTCAGAAATCAACACCAAATCATCAGCATACAACCATGGGAGTCCATCTCTGAAGTCACGTGAGAGGGCTTCAAGCACCATGATAAACAACAAGGGACTCAAAACCTACCCCTGATGCACACCAACATTCACGGGAAACTCATCACTCAAAACTCCATTCACTCTTACCTGGGTGCGAGCACCCACGTACATGGCCATAACCACCCTAACCAGCCACTCTTCCAACCCCAGCTTTCTCATTGCCCACTTCACCACCTCTCTAGGGACTCTGTCAAAGGCCGTTTCCAAATCAACAAAAACAAAATACAATTCCCTTTTCTTGCCAATATATTTTTCCTGAAGCTGTCGAACAATGAATATGGCATCAGTGGTCCCCCTGCCTGGCATAAACCCAAACTGCATCTCATTGATATTCACTCTTTCTCTAATCATACCTTCTAGAACTCTCTCCATTACTTTCATTATCTAATCTAAGAGCCTTATACCTCTGTAATTTCCCCTTTCCAGGGCGTCACCCTTCCCTTTGTACACATTTACAATTACACTCTTCAGCCAATCATCTGGGATAACACACTCATATATAATCATATTTATCAGGTCAGTGACTAACCTCACCCCAATATCTCCTGAGGCCTTCAACATTTCAGCAGTCAACCCAGACACACCTGCCGCCTTCCCCACCCGCATCCTGCCTACTGCCTCACTCACAGTAGCAGCGTCAATCAAAGGCCAAGGCCCAAACACTGGATCAGCTGGCTCCAAACCTTCCCTATCCCAATCAAACTCCTCATTCAACAACCGGCTATAATGCTCTCTCCATGCATCTTTAATATCCTCACTGTTTACCACTACCCTTCCTTCATCATTCTTCACACACTGCTCGCCTACAATGTCCCGATTATCTCTCTTCACCTGATTTGCCACCCTAAAAACCATATTTTTCCTTCCTTCATGATTTAGACTATCAAGTAAAAGTCTCTGTGACTCAGACTTCGCCCTGTATACCTCTCTTCTAGCCCTGCGCTTGGCAGCCAAGTACTCCTCCCTGTTACCACCCTTCTTCCATTCCTGAAAAAGCCTTCTTTTCTCCTTAACTGCAGCTTCTACACCCTCATCCCACCACCAAGTTACTTTATGTCTTGGTGGGCCTCTTGTCCAACCGCATATTGCATCGGTAACTCTCAGGAGGTTGTTCTTAAGGGCTCTATACTGTTCATTAATGTCTCTATCTACGGCTTCCTGTTCAGCCACCACTCTCCTCATCTCACTATAAAAGGCATCCCTTACTGATTGGTTTCCCAGCTTCCATATTTTCCTCCTAGGTACATATGTCCTCCTTCTCATCATTCGTTCCTTAAGCACCATGTCACAAATCAACAGTTTGTGCTGCTGCACACACTCCTCGCTTCCTACAACTTTAACATCCCTCACTAATCTCCTATCAACCCTCCTGACCAGAAAATAATCTATCTGACTACTATTTCCCCCGGACTCGTACATAATCAATCTACTCACTCTTTTTCTAAAATGTGTGTTGCACACACTCATGTCCATAGCCTCCCCAAACTCGAGTATTCTTTCCCCTTCCGCATTCCTCACACCATATGCACATCCTCCATGGACTCCTTCATAACCTTGAGCTCCTTCACCAACATGACCATTTAAATCCCCTCCCAGAACCACTACCTCATCATCACCCATACCACTTACTACACGTATTAAATCATCCCAAAATCCATCCTTCTCTGCGTCATCCAATCCTACCTGTGGAGCATATGCTGATATAACTGAAATCATCACCCGTCCGATCAAAATTTTCACTACTATTATCCTATCACTTACTCTCATGACATTCATAACATACTCCACCCATTTCTCCGCAACCAACACACCCACACCCCCATATCCATCACATCAGTTCCCCCCTGCCAAAACAGCTTATAGTAGCAATCCTTCCCAGCAATCTTTCTGGCTGATCCACCCCTGTACCGGACTTCCTGCAAACAAGCCACATCCACCCACCTCCTACTAAATGCCTCAACAACTTCCCCCGCTCTTCCCTTCAAGCTTCCCACATTCCACAAACCCACCCTAAACCCCCTGGGTGATTTGCTGTCCTCAGGCTTGCTTTGATGCATATATTTGTACTTGGTCACAGTCGGTAAGATAAAGGGGGGTAAACATTCCAAAGGCCCAGCCCATTGCACAGTCCTAGGTCCAGGCAATGGATCTGGGACCCCTAGCCCACCAGCTTACTAGTGGCTGTGGAAGTGGCCTCGGGGCACCCTGCCAGGACACCTGCAGGGACACCCTCCAAGCGCGCCTTGGCACTGCAACTGCCCTGCCATTATACACCCACTGATAGGGCAGCCTCCTGGGGGCTACTCCCAGGTTCGGGCCCCTCTCTATTGAGTGGAAGCAGGAGCCTGGGAACCGCAATGCCCTGTACCCTCTAGCACAGGTTCGAGCCCCATCTCGCCCCGGACCTGTGATCTATGCCGGCGGAACCCCTGTCAAGCCTCCCCTCGAAAGTCTGCCACTAGGTAGCGGGGGCAAAGTTTTCTGGCCGCATGCCCTTGCTGGCGTCAACCCCTGTAATGTAGTGGGATACGTTGTGTGATATGTAAAGTGCATGTGATAGTTAGAGGAAATGTTTGGGAGAGTATGCTGGTCTACTCTCCATGTTACTGTCACACTGAAAAGGTCAGCAAAGGAGGATGATTAGGTAGCTAGTGAAAGGAGCTCCAGCTCTCCCTATCACCAGCATTTCATTCCCCTCGGGAGTACTACCCTGTTCGGCCCGTGCTACAGCCTCCTCCTACAAGTTAGTTGTTTTTACGGGGTGGGGCACTAACCCACCACCAACCCTTTTAGTCGCCTCTTACGACAAGCAGGGATACTGGGGGAGAATTCTTGAAAACCCCCCTACCCAGGGGGGGATCAGTAAGTACTGCAACTAAGCACTTCACACAACAGCTTGGGGAGATAAATGCTGCAACCTGCATGATGCAGTGGCCTGGCATCCCAGGACAATGAGTTCAAAGGCCTAAGTCATGGAGATGAGCACTTGCGCTAAGTGGCTCTTGGCATCTGCTCCCATTATATATTTTACCTTTGGTTATGTGACAGGAAAGAAGTCTCCTTGGTTACGAGGCATATCAATCCTTTAATCTGACAACAACTGACCATTAAGCTGAAAAGGGTTAAAGATCTTTGTCAGGTCAGAACATACTATCAACAACCATGCCATCACCAACCTCCACAAGAGTCTGTGAGATAATGTGCGACCATTCATTGGGTAAGTGGAAGCCGGTACCCTCAGATGATTTCACGGTAGGGGCCAGATCAGAGGAGAGAAGTAATGCTGTACGTCGCATGTCACATCCACGACCTGAAAGAAACATGGGATGCTCTATCCCTCTTTCTTTCTTTTTTTATCATCATCATCATCACCATCATAATCAACATCATCATTCTGACTTTTTTATCCCACCCAAGGATGAACAAGAAAAACCTGACCATTCCGGTAAATGGACTACATACTCATTTACTCACCATTCAAGCCCCCAGAATCCTGACTCCACCTCAGAGGCAAAGCTTTCCACAAATATTGTACTGTATGTGTTTACCATTACCTATCAGCTAGAGTCAATTAGATGACTAGAACATGTTCCCAAAAAAGTTATTCTTTCCAGGAAAAACTACCCTCATACATTCAAGATGCTTTGCCACACTGTTTTTAAAAGACTGAACATAATAGGCAAGTGGAAGACTGAGGAAGACAGTTCCAGAGTTGACCTGTTGCTGGAGAGGGACATCTCCACGACATGGCATGGATATCAGCCCTGTTATACCAATGTCCCTCAGTTCCCTCCTTATCCCCTGAAAGGATAATTATGGACTACAAAGGAAGGGTGACTTCAGCCTGCAGTCCACCAGGTTCATATTCAGATGAGCCTGAGGCCACAACAACATCACTCTTACCATCCAACCATCATATGACTGCCCCATCTGGAGTGTAAGCATCAGGGTATAGGCTACTTGGTCCAGACACTGGTGCCACCACATAGAGGTGTCGCTCCCCATGATTTATGATACTATAAGCAGCTGTATATGTTATAAAGAAATTACTGACATACAAATGAAGAGAATACTTCAACTGAACCAACCTCTCGACACAGCAACAGGAAGTCTGCCTCGTCTGCTAGTTTGTGCTACGGGTGATTCAGTTTGAACCTCAACATTTACTACCTTTGACGGTCCACTGCCAAAATCAAATCTGCAAATATTACGGGAGCAATGAATATATGACAGGCGCATGTGCTCATGCAGAGTACAGTTACATGGAGAGACGCACAGGCAGACAAAAGAGGATGTTGAGGAGTGCTGTGGTGCTGATGTGGTGGTGTTGTAAAGTATTACCAGAAGTACCTTGAGATGGTTTTGCCATGCAGAAAAAATTGCTGGATGAAAGGCTGACTAAGAAATTGTGAGTGTGGTGAACAGGAAGATGGTGAGGGAGAGATCAAAGATGAGGTGGAAAGGTATACGAAAGAGGGTGGCGTAAGTTGGAGGGAGGGTAGCCTGATGATGGAGGAGAGGTTGACTTGGAGGACATTTGTGTCCACTCCCACCAGGATTATGGCATCTACCAAGAGACACAGACAGACAGTGTCCTGACATCACTTTGCCATGAACTGTTTGAATGGAAGAATAATGACCAAATATGAAAAGGCTTTTTGTTGGTTGTTGGTTGTAGCAACCATCACCCATTCACTTGATGTAGTGCCTACTTCTTGCTTCACCTTTATTATCCTCCTTGTACTTCTCCCATCTTTTCTGTCACTTATTACTACTCTTCTTCCCTTTTCAGATGGATTTACACTGAATGGCAAGCCTAATGGTTTCCCATACGCCAGAAAACCATTTACAATGCTGGGTGGTAACGACATAACAAACCCATACATATTCCCTATGTGTCAACATGAGGGTTGGTGGAGGGTTAGTGCCCCTCCCAGTAAAACAACTAACTCAAAGACAAATGGCCACCCTTTACGGGATCTTGGCATCTGACTACAGACAGTGAGATAGATATATAGACAGATGGACAGATTTTTGTTATTGTTGTGGCAACAGGTTTATCATAAAGTGAAGCCAGAGGACTACAGGCTCTCTACCTATTTCTGCAGTTCACCACCCTCCTTTCCGGGGATAAGGAAACTTCGTAGGTTGGGGAGCAACTATACTTAAATCAGCACCCTGCCATACAACATGGTACTGACATCACTGCCAATTATGATGGTGGACAAATGGCTATAGTATTACACTGACCTTGATGAAAATTTGGTGTGCACTAGCTATAAAGCATGTTTACCAATTTCTCCAAATGTATGGTCATGCTAAGAAGTGATGTCACACATTCCACTGATTTTCAATGCAGTTTGTGACATCACTTAATTGCATGACTGTATTGTATCAGTTGCATTAGAACAGCTATAATATTTTCAAACAAATCCCTGACATATGAGAACTATGTACTACTGTACTGTGTGTTTAACCTGATAAATATCTACAACAATTTTCAGTTGATGGCCAGGTGTACTCAGACTGGAGAGTTGATTTGATTAGTAACTGAGGAAACTCATTCCTACCTCATGAATAAGATTCACTGAAATTTCATGCAACCACAACTCAGTATTATAGTTGAGAGAGTGGCCCAGTATTTTAAACACTGAAAGAGTGAGACCAACCTTGATAGCAGTTTCGTGCGTGCAGTGTTAGGTGAGGTCGTGGGTGAAGCAGCCTCACTTCTGGATCTTTTTTTAGATGTGCCTATTTGATCATTTTTATGTTCCAGTTGTTGGCACCGATTCAGCAGCTCTTCTGTTTCTCTTCTCTGTGATAGAGTGAAAATAAACGAGTACAGTTATGGATGTTGTTGTGGTCCCTGGTTCATCTGGATATGTACCTGGTGGACTGCAGGCTAAAGCTGCCCTTCTCCTGCAGTCCACCATCTCCTTATGAGGGATAGAAAACTGAAGGATGTTTCTATAACTGGGCAGCACAGCTACCATGTTGTATCTGTGCCCTCACGTTAAGATGATCCTCTCTGCCACCAATACAGCCAGTCCAGGCTATCCGTCACCTTCATTAGCATTCTTTTATGTTCTCAGCTTCCACCTGTGTTCATTAATGATTTAAAAAGTTGATCAAAATATAATGGTGCATGCTTTGCCCAAAGCAATCTGATACCATAGATGATGGGTACAGGAAAATCCTCGATTACTTTACCCTACCTGCTTTCATGTAAACGATATACTGTACAGAGGCTGTTGTGGAGGGGGAGAGGGAGGGGGAGGCCAAGGATGAGATGGAGGGATGGAGTGGAGAGGTATATGAGAGAAGGGGGTGTGAGCTGGGAGCAGGGCAGTGTATTGGTGGGGGACAGGCCAACACGAAGGGGATTTGTTTGTGGCCACCCCTTACGGGATTAAGGCGTCTGGCAATAGATAGATAGATGGACAGATATCTCTTGTTTGTGATGATGTCTAATCAGTACTGGGTACTGCTATTATATGCACATCCGCACTGTAACAGACTGATTTTATCAAACCCCCCTTGTGTGATACTTTCTGACCGACTACATATTTGGCTTTGAGTACTGGTGAATTTTGACTTATGAGCTACCTGAGTTATGAATAAATTGTTGGAACCATTTAAATTCGTAAGTAGGGGACCAAATGTATATCCACCAAAGGGTGACTAAAATCACTCGGAGACAGCAAGAGAACGGAAAATGCATCATTGTACTGAAGTGCTTAACTATCTATCTATCTATCTATTGCCAGATGCCTCAATCCCAAACGGGGTGGCCACAAACAAATCGCCTCCATGTCACTCTGTCCCCTGCCATTTCACTACTTTTACTGAAGTTTTACTGAAGTGCTTAACACTTCAGTAAAATGCAGTATGAGCCATTGCCATATTAACCCTCACATCACTGGGACAACTCTGTATTCCATCTGATGCCAAACAACTCTATTCAGCTGAGAGTAAGTCCTGGAGCCTGAGGGTTTTAATAAAGTCACCATTAATGTTCTTGTGGTCAGGGCAACTCTAATAGCTAATGTATTTAATTCCAGCTAACACCAGATGATTTTATTCAGTGGGAAGAGAGTTAAAGACTTCAGAGTGCATTAACCCCTTCAAAGTGTAGGGCCCTGAGGCTGTTACCAATAATAATAATGATGGTTACTCTTTAGTTTGTTGAAAGTACCAGTTCTGCAAAAAATTCACTAGCACATAAAACCTTAAAAAAGCAAAATGATTTCAATTCATAAATACTGTAATACTGCATCAGAACAGTGGCCCCTACTTAAACCCTATATCATCCATTACAGTACACAGCACCAACAAGATCACAAGTTTCTAAAATAAGAACAATTTTGAGCTGTTTCTTAAATGACCTCACTGAAGACTACTGCACAGCTGATGTGAGTTTTTGCTTTCATTTTCGTTTGTATAGGCTTCAACATGCTTGCATGCGTCAGCACTGGTCATCTAATGATGGCTCTCCAACCTCTGGCAGCCTCCCTAATCAGTCCCTTATATCTTAAGTCACACTCAGTGACCTCATCCCAGGTCTTTTTTGGTATACCCCTCACAACCCTACTCCAACATTCACACTTCTCACCTTCTGCACTCAATTGTCATCCTCCATCCCCTCCACATGTCCAAACCATCTCAATCTACCCAGTTCTATTCCTCTTCTCAACTCTCCAATCATGAACCTAGCTCCCCAGACCCTGCCATGGTAGCCACCCATCTACTACTTCATCTTAAAATGAGGTTTTCCTTAACATGAAGTTTACCTTAAAATGAATGTCTGGTTTCATAAGCTAACCTGAAATGAATCTTACCTTAAAATGAAGCTCTCCTTGTAGTTTATCCACCAACATCTTACTCTCCTTTGCTTTTGCCTCAGTTTCCAAAACTAGCTTTTCTGCCTGTGGGGCAAACAAAAACATTAAATGTAATGTAAATTTTTTGTAAAGATTAATTTACCATGCAGAATATGGACTGAATGTGTTGTTATGCATACAGTGGGAAGGGAATTTGATACCAGCACAGCTGACCTCCTACTGACAATCTCTGAAGTCATGAACGAACAGAGATACAAACTATTTTGAGAAGCATTTTATGGAACTGATTTTTCCATGAAATCTACAAATCACTGCAAATAGTACACTACTTATTGCCATATTTCTCCTCCATGCAAAACTACTTATTGGCAAGTACCTTTGAGATACAAATTACTACTTAAGCAGCTTAAAAAACACAGACATACAGTATTTGGCTTAGGTATTAGCGACTTCCAACATACTATCTATACAGACTTCTAAATTTACAAACCAGCTCTCAGAACAAATTAAATGTGCAAGTAGAGGAGCACTTGTACTTCAGTCTGCCTTGTCCTTGGTCCCATTTTCTTTGATGCTGGTATGGTTGCATTGTGGTCATGATAAGAGTTGTATTCTGAGTGACTCTGTATTTCATAACACCTCAATCTTAGTGATTTATTCTGCACAGTACACCTAAATTCATCCTTTATTAAGTTACTAATGCAAACTATTGCCACATTAAAATGATATAAATACCACAGGAGAGTATCTTAACCCCTATGTGCCAGCATTCTTTAGGCGCAATTGCTCTCTCAGGAAGGTAATATTTCCCAAATTCTTTTCGTTTCGTTTTTGAAGGCTCCAACATGTTTGCATGTGTCGGGCTTGATCACCTAATGGCGGCTCTCCATGCTGCTCGATCTTTGGCAGCCTCCCTGTTCAATCCCTTAACCCTGAGGTCACACTTAATGACCTCGTCCCATGTCTTTCTCGGTCTACCCCTCCCAACCTTCCCCCAGTATTAACACTTCTCACCCTCTGTACCCAATTATCATCGCCCATCCTCTCCACATGTCCAAACCACCTCAGCCAACCTCTCCTCATCACAACGTCAATACACTCCAGTCCCATCCTACCACTCGACTCTTCCATCATAAACCCAGCCCCCCCAGGCCTTCCACGCAGGGACGCACCGCACATCCACCTAACCATTGTCATTTCTGTACATTTAAGCCTGCGAATATCCTCTTCCTTTACTGCCCAGGTCTCACTACCATACAGCATCACACTCCTAACACATGCTGCATACAGAGACCCCTTAGCAAGTAATGAGAGTCCTCTCAATGTCAGGAGAGGCAACAGCTCCCTGAACTTCTTCCAACCACTTCTCACCCTAGCAACCGAGCTAGCTCCAGCCCCACCTCCGGCACATAACATGTCTCCAAAATAACAAAACTCTTCCACACACTCAAGAGACTCACCAGCAAGTTCAATCCTTTCATGCCTAACAATCTCCACCTGCTCTCCCCGACACACTGCACACATAAAATCAGCATTATCTCGCAGTCTACCTCTAATACCACTACATCTCTTGTGCACCCATTTATCACAAACACTGCACAAGATGGAATTAATTCCCACACCCTTGTGGCAAACTGCACATGGCCACTCTCCCTCTCCTCTGATTGTACTGCCACCAACCCTAGATATCATCACTTTTGTTTTATCTGCATTTACCCCTAAGCCCTTGTGCCCCATACCATCTCTCCATTTCTTAAATCTTTCCTCCACCTCCTTTTCATTCTCTGCAATCAACACCAAATCATCAGCATACATCTCCCACAGAAGTCCATCTCTGAAGTCACGTGAGAGGGCTTCAAGTACCATGATAAACAACAAGGGACTCAAAACTGACCTCTGATGCACACCAACATTCACAGAAAACTCATCACTCAAAACTCCATTCACTCTTACCAGGAAAGTATAGTGGTTAGGGAAACAATTTCAAGACCATATTACTCACCAACTCTTCTTGTGAATAAATGCATCCTCAGGTCTGTAGGTGGTCACGCAGATGAGTAACAACGTAGAGAAGATTATTAACTTTTGGGGCTCGAGGCAGGATGTATTAATGTGTAAGCACTTGGCGGGAACTTTGTATTCGCTTGCAACGTGATAACTTCTCCATTACCAGATAAAGTAGACACAGATGTGTCGAAGGCACGCCCTATGGCACTATCACTCAGCCCTTTCCTAGTATCCCTGGAAAGGGGCTTGGCAGGGGTGAATGAGGCAAGCAGTCCACATAAGGCAGGAACAGAATTGGAATAGAGGTGTAAGAAAACATTGTCCCACACCTGGCAACGTCACAGAGATGACTGAAGCATGTTTGGGTGGCGGGAGTTCTCGACCCTACAGTGATGAGATCAAGTGGTGGCCACTTCAAACTGTGGCGTGAAAACAGTTGGGGTTCCAACCGACAACATCTCTCAAATAATTTTGCGTCAGTCCTGACTGACGCCGGCGGATATGGGTTAAGGTGTAATACACAAAATAAATCACTAAAGATGAGGGGTACTCTTCAAGGACACCTGGGGCTACCTTATTTGCTAGTTTTCTTCAGTTTTTTCTTACCAAAGCCCTTTATGGGATTCTCTAGGTATTTTTTGAGTGCATTTTCAAGTGAAAAAGCTGTTACATGACAATATTGTGATACCAACTCTGACATATGGAAGTGAAGCTTGGACCCT
>JAGKTI010008772.1:0-15800 GCA_018397915.1 Birgus latro
AAGTGTGCTGAAAAAGTTTGGCCCCCTGAGTTCCACGCGAGGTTTTTCTAACTTTATTCCAGGTTCATAAAAGTAACTACACATTTTTTATTTCTGGCATAGACAGCACGAGGCATTTTTTATTTTACATTAATGGAATATACGCCACTTATTACCATTCTGTTCATGCAAATTGTTATCCCTTTCCTGAGGTTGGAGATAATGGGGATGAGGATGAAGTGGAGACGATGGAAAACATAGGCGAGGTGAATGAAAAGGTGTTGGAAAGTGAGTGTAATGAAAGAGACGATGGAAGGAGTTAGGAGGCGGAGGGAGAGGGGGCCGGGATAGTGAGGGGAGATAGAATGGAGGAGGAATGGGAAGAGAAGTGGGAAAGAAAGGAATGGAGGGAGAGGAAACTGGGATAGTAAAAGGTAGGGAAGGGTGAGAAGACAAAAGGGCTAGACCGCTAGAGGATGGGGAGGAGATAGGGGAAGAGGAATATGAGAGAGGGAATATTAAAAAGGGGGAGTGAGTAAAAGGTAGGAGAAGGTGAGAGGGTATAATCAGTAGGTACTTAGGTGTAGTATGATGACGGAAGGAAGGAGAAAGATGAAAGCGAGAGGGAGGGAAAAAAATGAGAATTAAGATGAGAGGTGACTAATGAAGATGACAGGAAGGAGGGACAGATGAGGGTGAAAGGGAGGATGCCGGGAGAGCTGAGGTAGGATGGAAAGTAAGGGATGAAGATGAGGGGTGATGTCTTCCCTGCATAAGGTTGGCTGACTCAGGTCCTCTGCCTCTACACCGTGAAATTTGATCACTCCTTCCCTCTTCCTGGCCCGGGCTCACCGCAGTTGCTGTCTCTTTTAGTGGTCGTATATATGGTCTGCCTTTAAATGAGGCAAATGCTGTACGAGGCCTTTATTTCATTCAGTTGAAATATTTGTAATTTTTTACATATAACTCTGAGTATATGAGTGATTCATTTTATTCATTAGCTAAGAACAGTAACTGAAGTGCAGCAAAAACCAAGGTTTACTTCAGAAGCAGTTATGCTGTAGCAGATGCAACCCAGTGTATCAAATCGTATACGAAATGTGTCATTTGTTATGAAAAAGGAAAAAGAGAAAAAATATAAACTGAAAGAAAGAGCCAGTTATTAGTGACATCCTACCCTACAACGCTTTCTTCCTAGATTTTCGTTTCCTAAAGTCTAAACACCTCTTTCGTGCAGTCTTTAACTTGACCTTTTCCCACCACCTCTTTATAGGCTACAGCTCTCTCCTATTTACATTTCTTTCATTCACACAACAAAGGTTATCCTCAAGGAGTGGATGCACTGGAAAGTTCAAGAGACAAAGTAAATTATGATGCTTACTTCAGGCAGATGCATCGTGACATTTCGAAACAAGCTTGTAAACTGTGAAACGGTGAAAGTAATCGCAGTTTAGGAATAAATAAGTATATTCAGTGCAGTAATGGATGAGAGCCAGCCAAGAAAAGAATCACATTTTTGGTCGCATGAAATACTTGCTCATAAAACAGTTAGATCTAGTGTCCTTTATCTCACGTAAACACCAGAGATTTATCCCGAGCGAGAATAGCTGCCTGGCCGGGTCTTTGTGTCCCTGGTTGGACTGGGGGTGGCAGCGGAGGCAAAAACTACAGATGGAAGATAAATTAGAAACATTCAGGTAGGGTACTTGATAACTGAGGCAGCATGATACAAAGCATATATTTTATCAAGCAGAAATTGCGGTACTGACCTATTGGCGACATACTTCTCTAAGTTCATTTCCTTTGGTAAGTTGGAAAAAATTAATGTACAGTACGGAGTGCAATTTGTGTTCAAAGTTGCCCTGTTCTCAGTGCGCAAAGCGTGTTTCTTCACTATATGCAGAAGCCAAATTATGAAAAACAAAAACATATATTTCAGTTACAAAGATCACTTACAACGTTTCTCACCTTAACTTCTTAAAATGAACAGTGTCCTGACAAGCATAATTATAAACTTCGTTCACACGCAATGAGTAATTAGACTGTATTAAAAATCGTTTGCTAAAAAACGCTGTCTCATTTGTCATTTCCAAACCCTGTCACTCATTTCAGTTCACTTGACTGCGAGGGATAAACGTTAGTTCGGGAAGGAAACGAAAATGATCTGGTAAATAATGCGAAAAAAAAATGAAAATAAGTAAGGACTTGATCTGATTCAGTGATGATGATGATGATGATAAAATGAACGGTCAGCATTGTTAGCTAAGGATCACTGAAACTACGAGACATGACAGTACAAATGTACACATCAGCTAATAAAAAATGCGACACGTTTATAAGCAAATGAAAATAACAAAAAAAGGCAAACCAAATAAATGGAAGAAATATACATATAAGATGCAAAATCAAAGTGCAATACAGCAAAAGAAAGAAGCGACATAAAGAAGGCGGCCTGATACAGACGCAGAACACCCGTTTTATGTATATCACTCCTCTGGTTTCGAGAGGCTCAAGGGCGGACTGTGAGACCGACCCAGGATTACTAGACGTGATTCTAGACCAGATCCCCTGATGCGGGTATCGATTGTTGTGTGTGCTGGACGGTAAGGGAGAGGTAGGGCTTAGACTGGGAGAGAGAGGAGCGAGGAGGAGAGCTGCAGTGCGGGAACGGGGGAGTGATCCTGGGAGGGGATGGGGTG
This sequence comes from Birgus latro, assembly GCA_018397915.1. Lineage (NCBI taxonomy): Eukaryota > Metazoa > Arthropoda > Malacostraca > Decapoda > Coenobitidae > Birgus > Birgus latro. The sequence goes on from JAGKTI010008772.1 coordinate 2,679, forward strand.
TGTGCTAAATAGGGAACAAGGGCTAGGACAGGATGAGTAATGAAGTGAGACAAAAGAACTTAAAAATGATTCCAGCTTGTCTTGAAAGGACAGTAACTGAATGTATCTCAGTATTACTCTGACAAGATATGCGCACTACCAAATTATTCAGGTAATTCTGGCTGTCACACTGACTGTAAATCCTCGCTGCCAGTCCGACTTCCGGGGAACTCTCGCTTCCTCATGCACCGTCAGTCAATTCTGGTTACTACACTTACTAAGCTCCCCCCACTCTCCCACCCGCCTTCCAAGAACCCCTCTCTCTCTCTCTCTCCCGCACGGTCACGAGTGCTCCAAGGACAGACCAATACATACGCAGAATTGATCAATAGGTTCCTGTGATGTAGTCTCAGAACCAGGGAGTGAGTCGGTTGTACTTGGTAAACTAACTTAAAAAATAATAACCTTTCTCGGTAAGTAGAGATCGGTATTTTCCTGCCACTACATTGACTCAGGTTCTCTACCTGCACAGTTCCTTAAGCTCAAGTTGTGTATATGATAGTTTTTTTATCCTTTCATCTTTAATCATGTAATTCACTTCACAGCCAAACTATAATGAATACTGAAGTGAAAGAATAGGAAGAACAAACTACACTGAATATTAAAATGTGAGGAAAATAAAAACGACACAATTTCTAACAACAGCAAGCTGCAATGGTCGCTTATTGATCTTGAAAATCAAGTAACATTCTTGCGAAATACAGTCCCAGGTCCAAGTAACCCTCCTTCTCCCACCCCCCTCCCCCGTCTCTCCCAGGGCACCTCTCACTCACACAGTGGTAAAAGTTGCAGCAACTTGGCCGCGCCTCTTGGTTACCGTGTGACGTCACATCCCACAACTTGTGAACTCTGCCCCGCCGCCCGACGCTGAGGCCACAAAGTTAGATTGATGTCGGGGTTAACAATGGCCAGAGAAAGAGTGAGTGAGTGTGAGTGAGAACTGAGGGGTGAAGGGTGAGGGGTGAAGGCAAAGCAGTTAGAGTCAGTGTGTGTGTGTGTGTGTGTGTGTGTGTGTGTGTGTGTGTGTGTGTGTGTGTGTGTGTGTGTGTGTGTGTGTGCGCGCGCGCGCGGGTGGGTGTGGGTGGAAGTTGGTGCCCAGTGTCATCGCTCCACGGAAACTTGATACTCGTTTTTGTTTTGCACAGAATATGAATTGCAAATGCTGGACACGACACAAGCCAACAAGTGTGCTCTCTAAATTTTTCAGTCCCTTCTTTTCCGTCGTCCTGTCACCCACTGTCAATGAATATACTTACATTTTCCCTCCCTTCCACTAGCTGCCCTCATTCTTGTCACTTATTTCTCATATATTCTCCCTTATTCCTGAAACTTTACTCTTCCTGGGGGTAGAACAGTGGAATGAAGTCAGCATGAAAAATCAGTGGTGGAATTAGCTGAAACGGAGTAAGTGATGGATGTATTGCCGACTATATCAAGCATCTTTTGGGTATTACTGCATCTTTAATTTCGTGTCTGGCACAGGTTTAGGAGGATGCTCGTAATAGGTTTAGGAGGATGATCGCAATGTAGATGATCAATTCATCTTATTCAAAATATTTCTCATTCTTTTTTACTTGCAGTTTTATACTTATGCATAAGCTATATATTACAACAGTATCCTCTTTTTTTATAATATTCTATCCTTGCTCAGTTTCATATTAGGTAATTAGTACTGTATTACCTTCTACACCATTATATTTAGCTCGAACGGTATAATGAAGTGCATTATATTAAGATTTTTGTAATGAATTTGAGAACTGAGAAGAGTTTCGTAACCAAGGAATGGTTTCTCGGTATTGTGCAACTGTTAGTAGACCATTAATAACTTTTCTTGTATTACAAGCATGAATATTAAAATCTTTGTTGTTCTTAAGATGATGATTTTACATCTTATTTAAGCTTTGTCTTTAAACTCCCATCATTGTTGTCACTTCTGCACTTCCATCTTATTATGGTGTAAAATCGTCATAGGCACAGCACTCCTCAAGCTTCTTGGAAAGGCTTGCTAGATTATATTGGTATTTTTAAATCGACTTTAATCTAAAAATAACTGTCGGGTTTACAAAGCAGTACTCAAATACTCAAGTTATATCACTGCTCTTGGTACAACCGAGTCATTAAGGGACCTTTTTTTTAATGATCTGAGACCGCTAGGAAGATATTTTAACAAACATTAAGCAAACCTTCCCTGACACTCAGCTTTCAGTTGTTGTCGCGTCAGAGGCAAGTGGGTGGTGGAGGTGATGGGAGGTAACGGATGTAAACCTGTCTGTGGTTGCACTATAGGCTTGTGCGGATTGGATTAAACCTCACCAATTGTTCTCTATTCCAGGTTATATATACACAAGAACAGAAGCCAGCATATCATTAATGTGAAAAAAGAATTTACCATACTGAAGTCGTAAGCTGTTTAGCACTATATCATGTCACTGTACAATTGCATTTTGACAGCAGCCTGGGGTACGCGAGGAAGGTATCTCAGAGAACTCATGTGAGGAACTGCAAGAGATGGGAGGTCTTTGTAAAAACCAGCAACAAAGATTCCAGACTTCAAATACTGAGAGGTCTTTCATCTTCTCTCCCAGTTTGCTTCACGCTTCCTGGCAACTCAACCTGTCACCCTCCAGTTATAAGCCTCTTACGCCCTCCAGCACACTACCCTGAAAATATTGGTTCACGGTTCTAATATGTTGACTGACACTGAAGTAAAGGCAATTCTGTACTATACCGAGTCACTAACAGTAATGCAGTAAAAAATCAATAAAAAAAAATAGCAAGACTTTCATTAACTTTATACACTGGCGTAAATCCTGATCCCATCTACACGAACAAGAATTATTTGTTACCCACAGACAGGTTACCTCGGGAATATATTGGAAGAAATGAGAGAGATATGCTGAAGGTTCACTAATCACTACGATTTTGCATTTAACCTTTTACCAATGTCACTTTGAACCTATTAAAAAATAAAAGAAACAGTAAATGACGCAGGAGTGACCAGTGTGTGTGCGTGTGTGTGTGTGTGTGTGTGTGTGTGTTTGTGAGGAAATGAGTCCGCCGTGTAGAGAAGATACACTGAAATTTTTAGGTGACTAGATATTACGAAAAGGAGTATTTATCAAATGGCTCTGAGAAAGACAGCGCCAGGGAGAGGAATACTGGATGAGCAAAAATAGCAGTACAAGAAATCACGTCGGGGGGTGTGGTACACAGAAAATAAAAAATGCAAACATGATGTAACTTTCAAGATTTTACACCTGAAGCCGATGAGAGAAAATGAGAGGTACAGAAGGGAAGGTGAAGAGGGATTAATAAAAACAGTGGGAGATAGAAGGACGGGGTGCATCGTGTATACAGAAGAGCAAACTAACTGAAAGCTTGCATAAAAATGGCTGAGGTTATTGGAGGAGCAGGGAACGGACAGGAAGGGGAGAAGGATTAAATATGATGATTGGTAAGAGAGATGGTGATGGAAGTAGGTGAGGGAAATGGGGCAAGGATAACTTTTGAATATTTGGAGAGGAACGACGAAAATAAAACTGGGAAGGAGGAGGACGGTGAATGAAAAGACCAGGCGAGTATGAGGGGGTGACTGGCAGAACAGGAAGACGGAAAGAGAGGAAAGAGTGTAAAACGAAAGGAAAAAATACACAGGGGAAAATGGGGAGCCCGGTGCAAGTCAGAAAGAGGGGGATTAACGAAAAAGGGGACAAACGAGGAAATACAGAAGCAACGAGGCTACTGAGCAGAGAGGGGGAAGGGAGCGGGAGAGAGGAAGCAGAGGGAAAAAGCTTGGAAAATGGCGTGGATCAGGGCAAACCGGGGCAAAATAGTCGGATTGGCGAGGAGGGAGGGCAGGGAAGAATAGAGGTGAAGAGAGGGAGTGGGGAGCTGTTCAATAAAGAGAGGGAGGGGGGAAGGAGAGAGAAAATGACAAAGATCTGGATAAGGCTGGGCAAAGCAGAGATGGCCCAGAGGCGAGGGAGGACAGGGGAGGCTGGAGAGAAAGGGGACGAGATGAGTGAGGGAGGGGGAGGAAAGTAGTTCCATAAAGCGAGGGAAGGAGATAGAGTAAGAAATAACAAAGATCAAAATAAAGCTGGAAAACGCAGACAAAGATAACAGTTCAACAGAGAGAGAGAGAGAGAGAGAGAGAGAGAGAGAGAGAGAGATGACAGACAATCAGAATAAAGCTGTGCAAAGCAGAGTTGGACCACTGGCAGGGAGGACAGAGAGGACAGGAGACAGAGGGAAGGGGACGAGAGAAGAGTCAGTATCGCTCCATCAAAATAAGCGCTCATCCCACCACTAAGACGCCACAGGGATCACCCCCAGAATAGTTTATTAATAACTTTCGTAACATTGACAGCCACTGTAAGATAGGATGTAGTGGAGGAGCAGAGGGGTGATGGGGAGAGAAAGTCCGATATTGAGAAATCGGAGGAAACTGCAACGTATGACTGTTAGTTAAGAAACTGGTAACAATTAAATTTAAAAAAAATAAAAGGTAAATTGGGTACCGGTAGGAGAATTTCGATAAAATTAAGCACGATTCCCAAAAAAAAAAAATGTGGATATTTACTGCCTGCTGTACTGTGTTCTGTTTGCTTGTTGAAGGCAGCCTTACAGGAAATCAATAAATTGTACTGGGTGCCCCGTGCTGCTTCCTATATGCATGTGAATTTCTTCCTCTTGAATAAAACCTTTGGTTATTCAAACTGAGACTGGCTACCAACCGAGTAGTCTGGCCTTTGCAGAATATACTCGTAAGTATCTGCTTTAAACAACTTAAGCGACAGGGTTCAAAAGTAGAAATAAAAAGTTTTCCATCCACCTAGGTTTGTATAGTAAACGAAAAAAAATCGAGGCAGAGAATGGAGAACAGAATACAAACTCTGTCAATGGAATGGAAGGTATTTCACGATGCAGAAGGAGAGAGCAAAGGCAACAGAGAAAATGTAAGAATGACTAGACAGGAAAAAGGAAGCCATGGCCAAGAAACTTATGGAGGGATCGAGTGAGGGGATACGAGGGAACTAGGAAAGGAGGGAGAGGAATAGGAATCTGAAAAGGGGAGAGAAGGAGTGAGGCAATGAGGAAACTGAGAAGAAAGACGCAGGAATTGACTAACTTCAGAAAATAAGGTAAATAAAAACGAGAATGGCAGAGAAGTACGGATGGCTGATGAGAGATGTCAGTGAAAATGTGGGAAGTAAAGATGCTATTACTCAGAGATGATTTCTAAAACAAAGTAAAAGTTTGAGTGTTAAACCCACAGCAAGTGTTAAGGTTTACCAATAAGAAGAGTGAAACAAATAAAATGGAATAACACAGCACACTTAACACACACCAACGACTCAGACTTTCAGAAGAGGTACAGTTTTATTTATCATATTTCTGGGAGCCTCCTTAATTTCGCCCACCTTTGAATCATTGACGAAAAGCAGCTCGAGCAGATTACCTGCATATTTTATCCTCCTTTCCAGGCACATTCTAATAAGAGTTGTTACATCCAAGTAAAGAAGGGACCACAATCTAATTAGGTACTACATCCAATTTTCAGTTTACGTACTGCACACTCATGGTTACAAATGCTGAGGTTTGAAACTATCCCTGAATAAAAACAATATCGAAGTTTTATGCGGCTGTATGGTGAACAGAAAACAGACAAGGTAGTTACGATCCTTGTGGGGCAGATATTTCAGCAAACATCGCACAACCTCACAGATTATTTCGCTTCCCTCGTTCTCCATTTTATCATCCTCACTTTTGTCAGTGCCTGTCAGCCACGTAAAATATATTATCTGCACAAGTCTTTTTCAACTGCTGAATTCTTTGCTGGCCATTAGATCTCTTCTGAGCGCGAGGTTTATTCAACATATCCTAAATATACTTTGTAATAATTCTTTCTGAGTTCAGGCAGAAAGCTATTTGGGAGAAAAACTTACGGGTGAGAATGACTGGCTTGAAAAGAGTGGTGGAATAACGAACAGAACTATTTTGAACACTGAGTCATGAGGGAAGTTCGGTGAAGTCAGTGTTTATGCATCTTACCCTTGCTACCGCCTGGTGATTTTATCTAGCTTAGTGGAAACCTCTTTTAGGGATGGAGTAAAGAAAGCAAGCTAAACGACACGTCACTGGAAGTTGCAGCAATAAAGAGTGGGTGAGTCAGTGAGTAATGTGGGAAGTTTGTTGCAGCTGAGGTCGGAAAGTTGGTCTTTAGGAACTGTGAGGTTAAGCTATCAACACTCACTCACTCTCCCACCCCTCTCCCCCCTAACAGACTCCCCCCACTCCTCACTCACCCTCCTTCACTCAGAGACTTACATTGCCCAGGATTCTTATTTCCCTGGAACAAACTGGCAACATCTATCATACAGACCTTCCCTGTTAAGAGGTCAGACGAACGCGCCAAAAACATAAATAGCAAAAACATGATCGACTTTCTATCAATGAGGTTCTTAAATTCAAATCCGTGTTTCTGACAGAAGATCAGTTGCTGCTGGATAAAATTTCAGTATATATCACACAATGCATGCGATAACTACGTACAGCACAACAATCATGTTTAAACAACTCCTGAAGAATTCCATCTCGAACAACAGAAACGTCAAGAAGGATGAAAATTAGTAGAGCTCACGTGCACAAAAATTCACAACCTTTGAAACAAAAACTGTGGGTTGTTGAAGTGTCAGACTGCAAAATTACACATACACACAGAGAGGGACACAAATACACTCAAACAAATAAAAACAGACACACACAAGCTCTATTTCTCCTCTGCATTAACGCATCTAACTCTGCACGTGACTCATCAGCTGACGAGTCCAGTATTCGTCTCTCTGCCCCTCACCTTCCGGACTACGATGAACGCTATTTCCCTTCGCTTTCCACCAGGAAGCTGATGATGGGAGTGACGCAGTAGTTGATGGGCTCACATGGGTACGCTTGGATCATTGTGCCCAAGTCATCATCATCATCACAACTATCACCACCACCACTGTCACGATCATCATCATCACTACTAATACAACCACCACAACCACCACTGTCACTTTCATCATCACCATCATCATCAGTCAGCTTATGAGTCACATACCAGTAATTAAGCACAAACACAGGGAGACACAACGAAGATTTAATGACTGTTCATGAGTTATTGTGACTTTATGAAGCTTTCTGTGTCGCTAATTACTTCGACCTGGCGATAATGAGAGTACGTACCCTGCGACGTACCTACAGAGGAATATTCAAAACTATCTCTAAACAATTAAGTGCATCAAACGAACTAATTATAATCTCAGTGGGATTCTGATACCGGTGAGGGGACGAAAGAGGTAGAAAGGCTTCATTAAAAGGGTGTAACTTAATCACACGTGTCTGCTGTCAAAAGTAAGAGGGGAGATCATCAAAGCCCATCAAAGTGCTCCATCCCTGCAGCTCTCACCATTTTTGCTGTTCGTTTTGTCACTCTATCTTCCACCTCCCCGTCCCCACCTGCCCCTCACACCGGCTCTAATGAATCCGGAATTGGTGTCCTGATGATCAATAAAAGGGAGGAGCAAAAAGGCAAATGATACCCGAGAAAGTGGCATCATGACGCTTGATTAAAACTGCGACTGGAGGGATAAAAAAGAGGCAGGTAATGGAGAGATAGGAGGAGATCTCTGACAAGACGACACACTTTATTTATTGTTTATGTTTTTATATCCGCCCGTGTGACACTGTGCTTAACCCCTTCAATCCTGTGACCTATTTTTAATTATATTCCCACCATCGTTAGACAGTTATATACAACCTAAGCGGGATAACTATAAATGAAATGTTTAATAAGGGCTGTATCTGACTCTATCAGTTCGAAAAGTGGCGGCGAGTTTAATAAGCAATAAGTAAGGCATGCAACGTAGCATTGGAAAGTCAAATCCAGCAAAACCTTATATTGGAATCAGAAAGATATGTAGTAATAACAACACTTTTGCATGAACGCACTGGTGTTCGGTTGGAGGTGAGAGGGTCATTAATGTTGCATATTTAGCATGAGTCCAAGCTATAAAGTTATTAGTTACGTTAGGTGCATTATATTCATATCGTAGATTATAAGCAGAAACTGTATTATTCTTGGCTTCACGGTTACCTCAACAGAAGAGAAATTTTGTAGAAGTGCTTTTCGTCAGGATTCTAAAAATTTCACTTTTAAATTACTCAAGTTCTACTATCCTTACCACGCCAGACTGATGCTTCCTGGAAATATGCCAGAGTTATGGGCCAGACACACACAGTATCCTGCTATATGGGGACGGCCAACCACTCTTTTGCATTACCAACACACGCACCATAACACGACTGATAAATGAAAAATATTCTCGTGCCATGATGTTCAGTGATACCAATAAATCATTACTGTTTACTCTCATTCATGGTACAAAACTACAATAGCCAGTTAAAAAAGGTGCACAATTGCTACAAGATATTTTTTGAAAACTATTATTATTATTATTACTATTATTTTTATTATTATTATTATTATTATCATTATCATTGGGGGTAAGAGTGTGGGGCTAAGGGGTATTCACTGTTGAAATCAGTGTTGTTTGGTGATTTACTGCCGTGGACGATGATACAGAATATTGCCATGAGAAGAGAAAGAACACACACACACACACACACACACACACACAAGAAAAACTGAAATAAACCATAAGTAACACTGAACACACACCCCTAAAGATGAAGTAGGCAAACTTCATGAACCAAACTGTAGAGAGTAACACAAGTCACAGGCATCAACTATTCTAATGTAAAAAAAAAACGAAAAGAAAAACAAGAAAAAAGAATGAAACAAAGGCAAGCGAATTCGTCTCCCAGGAGTTTTCAAAGGCGAATGGAAATGAAGACTGATGAACTAATGGAAAATATATAAGGCAAAAGAATTACTACGTGCTAAAGGTATTGTAGAGGAGGGGGGAGACTTATGAGGGCCAGGTTAAGAGAGCGGGAGTTGGAGGGAACGAGGAGGGAGCAGAGGGGAGTGGTGAGAAAATGGGAGGAGATGAAGGTGTCTGACGGAGATTGGTGGGAGAGAAAAAAGAAATGGCAAGGAAATGAGCAGAAAGTGGATGAACCAGTGGGGTGGAGGTGGGTGGGGCAGTGGGGTGGAGGAAGGTGGGGTGAAGAGGGTGAGATAACCCCCTGGCACTCGGGCAAGTAGATGCTTTTAATCTATCCCAGGCACTTACGGCAAGTCAGAATAAAGAGAGAAACCTGTACTTTACACAGGAAAAATCATCCAATATACTATCAATATGCCGGGAATCGAACCCAGGACTCTCAGATCGCGGCATAGTGGATTCCTGCCTGGCTCTCAGTCATTATCTTTCTTCAGCGTTCAGCATTATTTCCTCCTATAAATTTCTACTGTCTCTCTGTCTCTTAACTGATGTCAGAGTTACAGCTTATCCTTATCACTCCCTGCCTATATATTTCTACTATCACTGTATCTCTTACTCTTCCTTATTGCCAGCGTTCCACCTTACCACTGCCTCATAATTACTTCCTTGAGAGTTACATCCTGCTTTTAAGTGTCTAATATATCCTTTCTGAGACTATCGCTCAATTATCTTGTCACCAATTATTTCAACACTCGTATCGGTATCTAAGCTTCTTCTTTTTTTTCGTCTTCAAAACTTAATTATCCTCGAGTCGCCATATTTTTCGCTGATGTGTTTTCCTTTTCTTTAACTCCTGCCTCTCTGTTCTTACTTATGAATTAATTTTCGCTCTTATGTCACAGTTTGCCCAGTCTGTGTCCTGGTAATTCCCACTGCTTCTATTGGTTTACATTTTTTCCAAGTTTCAGTTTTGCTGGCATCATTATCTGTAAACTTTCATAAACAGTGGCAAACTTTTCACACTTTCCAGATTTAACTCCGGATTCTATCAGGCACATCTGTTTATATTTCTACCGTGTTTTACCTTTTGCCTCACATGAATATTCTTCACTTTGGTTGACTCGCCATATTGCAAGCTTTCACTTCGTTTCTGTATATAAGTCCATCTCTTCATTTCCCTGTCGAATTTCATACTCGGGGTCGCAATTCATCTTTCATAGCCTCTCACTTCCCCCCCCCCTCCTCCTCCACCTCCTCCTTCTCCTACCTCTTGAATCTGTCTCCTGTTTCCAATCACTGCCAGTCCAGCGCAGCATTTCTCCAGATATTGCTGCCTCTTTCACATTCTTACTCGTTTTTTACTCGCTTTATTTTCTTTTTACTCTGTTGAATTCTTTACATTTTTAGACTATTTTTTTTCCCCATTAAGTACCCATACATTATTTCTTTTTTCTCCTAGAACGATGTATGATGATGATGATGATGTCACTGATATAATGTCACTAATAAACACACGGATACCCAACTGGCTCACCATGACCTCTATCCAGACTCGTGATCCCGGGGAAAAAAGCCCTCCTCCCCCCCAAAAAAAAAAAAAAAAAAAGACAATATTGGTTGTGGTGTTGGCTAGTCGCATCACCAATTAACATCACTTACACTGACGTGGAGTCTCACTGATTTCCCTTACTAGTGGAAAATACAGCTAATTCCAAGAAGAATAAAAGATTTTTTCCCCTCTCTGATCTGTGGAATTGGATTTATGGAGGTACTGTCTGTGCTGGCGAGGGACTGAGGAGGTCGCTGATGCATCCCCTCCACCACATTACCATCACGACCCAGGTCACTGTGTCTCTCTGGTGACAAAAATAATTCCTACTTACGTTCCCGCTCTGTTGGCTAAACTCATTTTGCCCGGTTTGTTTTCAACTGACGAATACTGTATTGGAGTTGCATTTAATTAGTTGAACCTTACTTGTGTGAATTTTGATAACTATGCAACAAACTCTTGCAAAATAACTAACAGACGCTACTAAAGGGCATGATCACGGTGGGTAATAACATCCTCGCTGCAGGTCTTGCCGGCGCCTCCCTCCCTGGCCAGACTCCCACTTACTGCACCGTGTGTCTCTGCTTAATCCGATTATTTCCAGGAAGAACAGGTGTCTCACTTTCATGTCTTCTAACTTGGCTTTATCCTTGTTTTATTCCCTTCGCTTCCACTTCCTCCTTTAATGCACGACATAAGCATTTTAGAACAATACCATGACGTCTGCCGAATGATCTAAGGTTATTATTTTGACAGACCGTGAGATCATATCAAGAGCTACCTCTATAAGAAACTGAATAAAGATAATACCCTCGTTTTTTCTTAGCAAACGCTGATACAGAATTAAATGAAAAAAAATATATACATGGGCTTCAGTGCGTTAATAATCCCAAATTTTTTTACAGCGAAATTGTGTAACTTGCCGTAAACCATATACACATACCAGATATTTACGGTAAACCATCGGTCTGAGAGCATGAAGGGTCCAGTGAATAAAAATGCAAACAGCTGTGTGGCTGAGAGGGCAGAGGAGGGAGACTTGGGGTGGGGGGGGGGGGGTTGTGGCATCTATCATTGAACGAGATGAGTTGTTTTGTGTAGGCTCTAAATGTTTGAAGTACTAGGCTACATGCATAGTGAAAAGCTGTGTTCCATACCTGCGTGTGTCGGCTTTGTTCGTCAGAATTGTAATATTCAGGTAATCTGTATCGGCTCTTAACCTTTCCCTTTCATCCCCCTCCCCCCCCACACACACACATACACACATTTACAGCTGCAAAACTGAAAGGCCAAAGGAAGGGGGGGGGGCGGAAATCGGAAGAGTTGGATAAAAAAATAAAAAAAAAGCGAGAAGGAAGGATGGATGGATGGAGGGATGAAGATCGAGACGGAGTAGGGAGGAGGGGAAAAAGGGAGGGGGCTCAGGGCATCACATGGGCAATATTGTTTATCGCTTAGTTCTTGGGGAGTAGAGGGGTGAGACATAGGGAGGGAGGAGGGGTGAGGTAGGGTGAGGAGGGGGAGGAAGGGTGAGGTAGGGAGAGGAGGGGGAGGAGGGGTGAGGTAGGGAGAGGAGGGGAAGGAGGCAGGGTGAAGGAGAAGGATGAGGCAGGGCGAGGAGGGGGGAGGAGGCGGGTGAGGAGAGAGACACGCTGAGCTGGAAGTGAAGGAGGGGAAAGAGGGAGGTTAAAGGAGGAGGATCATGAGGAGGGAAAAGAGGGAGGTTAAACAAGGAGGATCATGAGGAGGGAAAAGAAGAAGAGTCAGTAAGGCAGACAAACAATTTTCTATCAAGTCCAAAGAGTCATCTACAACATGATTCGCAGCAGTCAGTGTTGCATCCTGGTCCCCAAGTGAACAGAGGCAAGGGGGAAACAAACTGGGGCCTGGGAGGAGGGGAAAGAGGAGAAGAGGGAAGGAAGAGACTATCTGGGAAGGATGGAGAGGCGAGAAGGAAGAGGGACGGGGAAGAGAGAGGGAGAAGGTGGAAGCAACAGCTGGTCCTGCTGAAATATGGATGTTGCTGGAGAATGGTGGTGCTGCTTTGCCCTCTTTCTTTTCAAATATCCATGATATACATACATACATACATATATATATATATATATATATATATATCTTCTCTAACACTCTTGGGATTGTATAAATTTCTCAAAACACTTTCCTGTATGAATTCTTATTTATTTGGTAATAATCCTTATCGCAAAAGTATAGTCGTGTAATCTGAAACTTTTCCGAAAAACAGACAGCAATATCGTCCCACGGTATAGCCTCAAAACACATTATGGGTAATTAAGTTTCCTAAATAATGGGCGAAACTTTCCCCTCCGGCCGAATATATTGTGCCGATAATGACTCCCAGAGGTACGAACATTACTGCCACCCGGAAACATTAATTAACACCCACTGTGCACTACACGTCATAAAACTGCAGGCCATGTGTGTAATTCCTGCCGACTCAGGAGGTGACGCATTTCAGCCTCTCGATTTAGTCAGAGGACAGAAAGAGAGAGATGTGCGGCATCAGATACGTCGGTGAAATGAAGCTGTGTGTGTGTGTGTGTGTGTGTGTGTGTGTGTGTGTGTGTTCTTTCTCTTCTCATGGCAATATTCTGTATCATCGTCCACGGCAGTAAATCACCA
>JAGKTI010008772.1:22606-32653 GCA_018397915.1 Birgus latro
GGTGTGAAGGTTTAATGGAACGAAATTACAAATGGGTATTATAATTACATTGATTATTTTTCCACGGCATATTATGGGAGACATTATGTGGCCCTCGTCATATCAATTTATAAATTCACCGATGAAGGGCGTAGTGTTTGATGGTCAATTGCATTAGTACGGGTTTTATGGCGATGTGAGTGGCAGCTACAGTGTTGGCGGGAATGTTGTCACTGGTAATGTAATATAACAGGACAAAGCCTTCAATCATTTTGTGATGGACATGAATTCTGTTATCCGACAAAAGCAAATGCATCATACGTGTAAAGTGTAAATGTGAGTGACAGACAGAGATATAGACAGAGATTAGATTAACAGATTGACAGATGAGAAAGAGAGAAAAAACAATCTTCATTGTCCTCCTAGTTGCAGGAAGTTTTATGTTACTCTTCCCACCGTCAGATGATTTTATCTAGTTTTGGAGGGACCCCTCAGAGTGTAGGGGTAAAAAACAGTTTCATTACATTTCCACCTGTGCCGCCAAATCACACGCTTTCGTTTTTGATTTTGAAGGATCCAACATGCTTGCATGCGTCGGCCTTGGTCACCTAATGGCGGCTCTCCACGCTGCTCGATCCCTGGCAGCCTCCCTGTTCAGTCCCTTTCTGGATAAAAACTCCTCCTTTGGCTCTATAGCATTGACTGTGCTAAGAACAAAACCTCTGCCCATTTCACTGTACTCAAGGTGTGCTGTGAAAGATAAAACAATAACAACCAGCCACATATTACCCCTCGCGAGGTGTAAGGGCCCTAGGTTAGTAAAACGTAGTGCAATACATTTAAACGAACGTGTAAATATTCACATGATCGCAAAGCCTACAGTCACCCCCTGATTTCGTAATGTTATTGGGTTATCATAAATGGGACTGTTCTTTTGCTGATGTGGTTGAGGTGCAAATTCCTAAACTATAGTCGAGTTAGTACAAAGGGAATACGAAGGAAGGCAAACATACCTAGTGGTTCTTGCGGGGCCGTTTGTTACAGAGAAGAGTGTGGCCATGATATCTAATTCTATGAGATAAAGCTTGGGATAACAATGTGTTTTCTCGGAAGAGTGTTGGAAAGGTTAGGTTATGGAAGCGTCATCATGTAGGGAAAATAAAACTTAGCTTGTTTGGCTTAGGCTTCAGAAGTATGTGGCCGGAAATAATGGTGTTAAATAGGACAATGGTGGCGCCTTTATGTGGTGGCACCGACATCACCAGGTGACTTCACTGCCCTGTTATACAAATGTACCTAAGCTGTTCCCGGGATGGAGGATGGTGAGCTGCAGGAGAAAGTAAGCTCAGCCTGCTGTCCATAGGATTCACGTTTCATATGAATCTGAGGATGTAACAACAACAACAACAACAACAACTGCTACTACTACCACTACTACTACTATTACAGGTACTACTACTACTACCACTGCTGCTACTATTAGGCAAAACCAAGGGCTCGTATTCTCGTCGGTAAGGAAGTTCTCTATCATTTCTTCCTTAACGATTTATTTTTGGATGTGGCCAGTTAGTATCCTTTTGAATGTTGTTTATGCAGAGTATGGCGATGTTGGAAGGGTTTATGTAATACAGAACAGGTCAGTAGGGTGAAATAAACAAAATAACCGCTTAGGAAAAGGTGTTAAGGAGCTTCCTCAACCGATGAGAATACCAAGGGAGTAGGTGAAGTTAATATGATCACGGCTGGAGGGTCATATTCTAAGTGGCATTGGGATTATTCGTAACACCTCTTCCTCAGCGATTTACTATGTACGGTGAACCTCAGCATCCTTTTGTGTGTTACTGATGCAAAAAAAAATGTCACGGTTACAACTTGACAAATAGCATAGGAGAGAAGGTTACGGTGTAACATGAAAAACAAATCGCCTCGGAAGGGGCTTAAGATAAGATTACGGTGTAATATGAAAAACAAATCGCCTCGGAAGGGGCTTAAGATAAGATCCAGAGTGTGGCCACAGGGACAAGGAACCGCTGGAGAGCCGAAGTGGGCATGGTATACCCGTTTTACCTTATCTTGGCCCAAATTTTCGTTCTTTTGCAGGGTATTTCAGCAGGGCGTCCACAAGTGAGGCTCAGATAGGTTGGAGCCCCTGCCACTTTACCCTGCCGATTACAAAGCCGTCCCCACTCCCACCCCCCTCTCTCTCTAATAATCGGCAAAGGATGATAGGGCTTTTTTGTGTCTGCATTTTACTTGAGCCCCTTCCCCCTGAATTGTCTGCGCACACCACTGTATTTCACGTAGCTCAGTGCCAGAAAAAGTCAGTGCTTTGGCTTTACATCCTTGCCATAGCACTTCGTGAGTAGCTTCATAATCAAGTGTTAATCTCTTGTTGCAACTCAGCGATGGAGAAATGGCAGTTTTGAGTCACGGTTAGAGTAAAACAAGGGTGTGTAGTAAGGAAGAAGTGCTGGCAAATCTCCCTCGTCAGCTGATGGGTTCTACCACTGATCCCTAAAAGCAAAGGAGCGGCCTGAAGTGGCCTATCTCAGTGCACCTGTGGGTATAGTGGTACAAACTTAAACTGGCGGCTGGGGTGGGGCAGCAATCTGTGTACAGTGGTGCTAAGTTTCCCAAACCGGCGATGTGAAACGGCTGTTATATATGTAAAAGGCATCGCAAATACGGTAAACACATATGAATATAATTTTAACGTATGTATTATAATATATGGAAGAAAAGAAAACCACCCCAAGTGCCATAACGGCCGATGAATTAAGAGTTGGAGACCTCAAGGCCCCAAGGATTAAAAGGGCGAGAGGTCTGAGGCCCAGGTGTCAGGCAGTGTCTTGGCGATGGCTCTGATATCAGCCCTGACCTCCAGGAAAGTAGGCCGGTATTCAGGTGGTCCCATGGTGACGGTGACAAGGTCCCTGATGTGCCGACGTGTGACACTCAGGCGGGGCAACAGCTCGCGTAATATGAAACCGAAACCGTACACGTCCGTGGCCTCCGAGCAGGGGCTCTTTGCCTGCATCATCTCCGGCGCATAGAAGGATTTCCATTTGGAGCGCCGGCGGGTGCCGAAAGGGTACTCACCGTGGGGGGTGAGGAGGCCCAGGTCCACCAACGTGACGGTGAGCGAGTCTGGGGTGTGCCCCTCTACCATCACGTTGTTGGGCTTCAAGTCATTATGGCAAAGGCCGAACCTGTGCATTGCGACCAGCGTGCCGGCCAGGGAGTGTATGACTCGCAGCAACACCGTTTCGCTCCCCCTGTAGTACCGCAAGAACGACGACAGGGTCATACTGCCGTGACGGGTCATCAACACAGCGGGAGGGAAGATGCTGGCGGCCACCAGACGCGGAACCCCTTTCACAGTCCTCGCCAGCGACAGACCCTTTGCCTCCCATACCGTCTTATGCATCGCACGAGGATCATGCATTACTTTCATGCACACAGGAAACGGCACATCCGTCAACGCAACGGCAAACACGCTACCGTACGCACCAGATCCAAGCTGGTGCCGCGGGGTTAATTGCGGTTCTAGTAGTTGCCCCTCAACCACCAAGCACCCTATGACCCTCAGCTGCTTGAGGGTTCTTGCCTCCTGCCAGGAAAGCATGCGAGTGTCACGCCTCTCCCAGGCCCTGGCCATCTCCTCAAGACTTACGGGGTTCGACGGCTACAACCGGGCGCTCATCAAGGTGTGAGGTTGCAAGATGTATAGCTCCAGGCACCGGGAACAGGTGAGGGTGAGGAGGTGGTGGCAGGTGTAGTGGGAAGAGGTCTGGCTGTGAATATAGTTGCACAGGCAATACCAGACGACCATGACTGCGAGGGCGGTGCACACGGCAACCACTTGCACGACCCTCTGCATCACCAGCAACATCACTACATCCACGGCACACGCCAGCAGATGCCAAATGACTTGCCGCCTCAAAGCCAGCGCAGTGCACATCGTAACTTTCTCTCAGTTTTAATTTTATCAAATTTATCTTTACTGATAAAACAGCTGTTAGAAACATAATGTTGGCTGGGTGTGAGGCCGGTCGCTGACAAACACAGATTACGAGTCAGTCAGGCAGGGTGTCATCTCTCGCCGGGACCTCCCCCCCCCCAGTACCCTTTCACTTTAACTTGGTACAAAATTTCGCTCTTTCTTTCTTGTATGTTCAGTGATAGAAAGACACTAATACTAGAATATAATGTTAGTCACGAAACAGTACTATGAAAAGTATGCTGAACCAAACTACTGTCTTATTCCGCCGCTGAGCTACGTGAAATATGATGCAAAGGAATAAAGACTTGGGCGGGCCCGGTTAAAATAAAACGATGACTGTAGTGCACACAATGGTAATAATGGTACACGTGACACGAAAACTGACTGACAGAGAGAGAGAATAGATACAATGACGGAATATAGCATAACACTAGACATAGAAAGAGATACTATATCGGGACATAGCACAGTACTGAGCAGCTTCCTGTTACTATGTACTCCTGTGTCGGGTCAAAAATAAAATAAAAAAAACAAGCATCCAAGCCATTTACAAACATGTCGGCATAATCTAATCTCGCAGTTCCAGTTCTCGCCACCCGGACGAAAAGCAATTAAGCAGTCAGACTAAATTTTTTATTTTTTTCATTATAGTATGCAATTCTCCTCCATAAATTTTGCTCTGTGTGACTAGGAGGGGGGATGAACGATGACAAAGGGTTATTGCAAAGAGCAAAAAGAAAAATAAAGTCTTCATTCTGAGTGCACCGTAAGCATTTAAAATATAGAGTGATCCATATAATGTATAATACTCCTTTTCCACTCTGCCAGGTGCTTTCCAGCTTTGGGGAACCCTCCATATAAAGGACATGTAAACAATCTCTAAGTCTATCAGATGTACGAAATATTATCCTCTATTACGTATATGCTGGTTCACTATCCGTTCACTATAATAATTTGCACACTGCTTTATTCTTGCCACGTCCAGGCAGCTTGTTTCAACATAACGGAGACTTTATGAACTAGTGGATAAGAAAAAGCCTTCATTAACCCTATCACTACCAGGTGGCTCTGCTAAGTTGAATAAATCGTGTGGTAGTAACGGGAAAAAGTTTAAAGTACGTCATCGGATTAAAGGGGTTAAGTATATCCTAGGAGATCCCAAAAATTATAGTTATCAGACAGCACCTAACTTGTGGCCAAGTTCCCCTTCCCACCTCAACTTCACTCATAAATCTCTTATAAAGTTAGGCCTTACACAAGTTGCAGCTGAGTAACAACAGTTTTTCTGTTATAATAAACCGAACGTTTGGTGGGCTAAAGGTTGAATACGCCAGTCAAAACTGACTTGGAGATTTGAGGTTTTATAACCACATAATATTGCCAGAGACGTATGCCAGTCTCCTACCCTTACATTTCTGGACTACGGTAGGCATGCCTAGTACTTGTAGGCTACAACTCGAAGGGGGTGGGAAAAGAAAGGAAGAATGAGAGGGGGGGAAAGCGAAGAGAAACAGGAAGTAAAACAAGAGGCGAATGCAGTGAAGGAAAGGATGAGATGGGAGAGAGGAATAGAAAGGGAATGAAACGTAGGGAAAAGATATGGGGGAATGAGAAAAAGATGGTAACGAAGGAGGGGGCAGGAGTGAGGAAAGAAGGGCAAACAGAAATGGAGCAGGAAAGAGAATAAGAAAGAGATAAAATAAAACGGAATTGTGAGTAAAGCAACAGTCCATCACACGCCCAGTGGACCAAGAGCACAACCAACAAGCGTCAAACTCAATCACTCTCGCATACACACATACAGCAACGTGGCCAATCAGAAGCCGAAGATCTGACGCCACAGCCAATATCACAGGGTGGGTAAGTGGTGCGGTGCAGGAGAGGTGCCAGAGATGTGAGGTGCAAGGAAAGATGAGGTGTAGGGGAGGTGAGGTGCAAGGATGGTGAAGTGCAGAGGAATGAAGATTGGAAGGAGTCATTTGCAGAGGGAGGAGGCGGGTGAGACAAATGCAAAGGGTGGGAAAAGAGGGAAGCTGCACATAATTATCATTACCAGTTACTAAAATATTAATAATCCCTTTACCACGAGACGCGCACCCTAAATTGAATCGATTCATCCGGTAACAGCAAAGAATTACATAAAAATAACGCTATCGTAATGAAGGGGGTGAAATGAGATTATTACAACCACTCCACTACCAAAAGTCTTCCATAGGCTTAACAAAGTTGTCTGGTATCGGCAGAATTTTAATAGACCTCACTGACACAATACATGAGCACCTACTGACAGTGGCACCCTCAAATCTGACACTTCCTGGCATCACGACCCACGACACTAACACTTCCACATAACGCCTCATAATACTGAGCCTCCACCAAACGCTGCAGTCATGGCCGATACAATCGCTTGTTATCGACCATTTGCTCTGTGTTTTAGTGATATCGCAACCCATCCAGAGTAATTATCCAGTTGTCAGGGCGGTACTAAATTAATATGTGGTGATGCTTTCAGAGTGGTGTGAAATAAAACTCTGAACGTATTTAGCTGGGGTGAATGTACTCTCAAACAGATGCTCGTTGATTGCTCCGTAAAAGCCTTTGATGCGCTTTTAAAAACACATAATTTTTATGGCATACTTGCAGCGTTGGAGGTTAACGCTTTTACATTTTCTTAGTATTTCAGCGGTTACATTTTCACTGACACTAAAGCTGAAAATGAGGGGATAATACCCCGAATATGCGCAGGCTGTAGCAATTTACATGAACTACGGAACTGATTGGAAGTATCTATCTTACTGAAGAAAAATAAATGATATAAACAGTAGGTTAGACAATATAAAGAATTCGAAGACCCGAGAATACATTACACACACACACACACACACACACACACACACACACACATACAACTTTACTGGAATATAAAGATAAAATTTACTGAAGAAATTCGACGTCGTCTGCGACTAAATCCCAATTTCATACTTGGGCAGTCGACATAAAACACTGACCCTTCCGGGTTCATTTCATTAGGCCACACGGGCAGATGATATTACCTCGTTTTCCACATTGCTACAGAATCCCATCAAAAGGTCTGTTTGTGACACGATAGTTCATTTACCTTACCCTGACGGAAATTTTCGCCCTTCTGCAGCTTGTTTAAAGTACTTCAGTGGCAGAATAAGACGATACTACCATTCGTGCACCTCTTCGTGACTACCATAATTTCCTGGTGTTAAATTCTTGTTATACATCAGCATTCAAGATGGAGAGATGCCATAGGTTAAGGAAAACTCGTTTCATGAATCCAGAAGCCAGTTGTGCAAACGATATACTGACTGCGCATCACGCCCTCGTTCTCTGTGCTTGAGAGGGACGTCTTCGCGTGGTAACATTGATAAAACCGGGTGATTCAACTGCCTGGTTAATACAAACGTCCCTCACCTACTTCCCCATTACCCGAAAAGGGGATGATGGGGTACAAGATGGGATGGGAGGACTTCGGCACTCAATCCACCAAGTTCACATCCATTTGAACCTAGGGCAACAACTACTACTACTACCATCCCTCTCCTTTCCTCTAGGCCACTGGAACGGAGCTACGGGAATTACAGCCTACGTTTCTCTCCAGCAAAATAAACATCAATCAAGTATTTTTCTAACTCGGCAATAAAGTGTCGGCCTCGAAAATGTTGTGCCAGTTTGAAAAGAAATATATTGCAAACTCTCCATCTTTTTCCAGGCTGTCTGCGATAAGATCCTCCCTGCACAGGCACGATATATTTCCCACGTAAAAGGCAGGTCACATTCACGTGACCCTAAATGACTAAGGGGGCAACTCTTCCTTAACAAATATTTCTGACCATGACACGCAAATTTTGGAGGGGAAGTTATTGAAGCAGGTTTAATAAAAAAAAGCCAATCATACAAAACAGGCCATATGAGACTAAATTAAGGTGTAATTTGCTTAGAGTTGTGTTTCATATAGGCTCACTGGCGATTTATGATGAATTAAATAACTTTGTTTTTTATAGGACCTTTTTTATACAGGTTGTTTCCAGAACTAACATATATGAGTTTTTAAAAGTATTTTCTTGCTTTGCTATCTTATCTTCTCATAGATTAAGACATCATAGTTATGGTTTTCTCTAAGGAAAAACTTCGGAAGAACCAACAGGTCTGGTGCTGTGTGTTTTCCTTGGTACTATTTTGTACCGCATGCAGACACAAACTGGTGAGAATTATTAAACAGCCTCCAAAGCCAAAGAGAATTAGTACAATATTGTGCTAAAGACGAAGTGCCACAGAACCTCCTAAACCCACGACAATACTGTCCATGGCGACAGGGAGAGATGCAGTTTGACCATCCCGGGTTCAGCAATATATATATAAAGTGATGGTGCAGGGCCGTGTGGTAGTGGAAGTGTCGGTTGTCAGGGAGCAGGGGAGGGGAAAGGAGGGACGGAGAGAGAAACAACAGAGGAAGGGAAAGAGAGAGAATGGGTTGGGGACGCTTGGAAAAGGAAATGGAACAACTGGGAGGAAAGGAGGGGAGGAAAGGAGGGGGAGAGAAAGAGGGGAGGAGAATAACCGGGAGAGGAGGAAAGGTAAAGGAAAAGGAAGAGAGAGGAGACATGTGGCTAGAGAGGAGAGGGTTGGGAGAGAGAAAGTGAGGGGCAAGAGAAGATAGGGCAGAGGATAGAGAGGGGAGAAGAGAGGTCTGGCTTAGGATGAGAGGAGGGAGAGGGAAGCGTAGGTGTGGGAGTGGAGGTGGTCATGAATATGCAGACGTTCGTGAGGCAAGTGTCAGCGAGAAGCCCAGAGCTCTGCCACTCTGCTCAGCCTGAAAGCACAACAGCACGGACGGATGACTTAGGTTTGGGATGTGTTGAGGCGAAGGACTGGGGACGAACGGATGGATTAAACTGAGATGAAGGATGTGAAGCTATGAAATGAAAAGCACCTCATCTACCAGTGTCAAAAGCCTTTAAACAACTTGTATGACAATAAGACATGGGTGTAAACTTTATCTGTTCAAGGCCACCACAATGCTGGCATACCCATCACAATGGCGATTAATCTCTCTGTATCTCCAGAAAAAAGAAGACTAAAACTATATACAAAAGCAGATAAGAAGGACTGGGAGTTTATATTAGCGTTATTAATACAGAAATAACACCATCGGGGAAGAAAACAACGTATCACATTTATCAACATGCCTCAGCAATTAGTAAAAAGAACGTGGTGTCACTGAATCCCACATATTCAAAAAAAAAAAATGGCATTAATAGGATCCATCTAATATTCGCTGTCTAATTAAACGTTTAATAAAACTGAGGAACATTAATTACGGTGCCACCTGGAGCGAGAGCCACTGCCGGTTATTGCGTCTGGGGGGAGTGCTAATGACACCACCAACAGCACTGGATAATATTTTAAGCACGGAATTATTTGTCTTCCTACCTCCGTTAAAGCCACAAACACCTTACCTAAAGCCACGGAAATACATTTAGCTAAAGCCACAGACATATGAGTTAGAGCCACAAATATTATCTTTACTAAAGCCACACAAATCATAACTAAAGCCATACATGTTATCTTAGCTTAAGCCACATAATTATAAGTCTCCAACAATCACTGTGACTAAAGGTGCAAAATATTTCTCAACACTCCACCTCCAAAACTCTCCCTGCAAGACAACTCATAACTAGACAACTTGCTTCCTGGGCACGACAATCCACTTAGCCGCATTACATGGCTCCACAAACATCCTCATATCACCACTTGGACGCTAATAACCACCGGCCATACGTAAATATCTCACTCATAACTGATGCTATGGTATTCGGTGGAATATTGTCTTTTTTGTTTTTCTTTTCTTTTTTTTTACATGATGATGGGTCTTGCAAAATATGAGTTTATACTGTTTTAGCCAAATTAATATCCATAAACTGTTCCAGTCACTAGTCCATATTGACCGCGCGTTTTTTATGTATGGGTGGCCGCAACTATGTGTGTGCCCCCTAGTGTCCGTGTGTGTGTGTGTGTGTGTGTGTGTGTGTGTGTGT
>JAGKTI010008773.1:0-32651 GCA_018397915.1 Birgus latro
GGGGAAGATTTACTTAGCACAGAGCGGCTGAGCAGACGATACGAGAGGGTAATGGAGGGGAGGTAGGGAGAGGAGTCTAGAATGGGGGAAAATGGCTAAATTGTCAACAATGGATGGGAGTACTGATGACATTAGTAGCTCTGACTATTGTTGGACATTGGCAGTGCTGATAGATGATACAAGTCACCACCTGAAAGCCCGGGGGAATTAAAAATAACACAGAGTCACTCAAGTGATACCCCGCGGTATGATCCATTGCACCCGACCATCACGAAAGTGACGACCTGCGGTGTAGGGGTCAAACAACACATCACAAACATCAAAAATAAATTAACACCTAGACTCAGTGCCTTGAGGTCACTTGCCCATACAACATTTGGACACAACAAAGAAACCATCACCACAGTATACAAACAATATATACGTTCAGTGATGAATTATGCAAGCCCTACTTGGGCTTATAACCTCACTAAAACACACTATAACACTCTTCAGACCATACAAAACAAGGCCCTAAAAATAATCACAGGCCGCACAACTACTACACCTACAGACCACCTACACCAAGAAACCAAAGTTCTCAAAGTCAAGGATCATCTAGACATGAGAGGCACCCAAATTCTCGCTGCAGCCTCCACAAACCCACAACATCCACTACACTACATGGCAGCACATCCACACACACCAAGGAACATCAAAACAACACCCAGCATACGATATCATACACAAATACTGTCATCTCTTCCCCCCTGCCCGCCTCAGACCAGCTTCCAGAAGCATATTCATAATCAGATCAGTCGCCGTTCCATTCAGTCACTTAAAGGCGACACACAGCTGCATGCACAGCCTCTTGATATCCATCCTTCTGAATGCTATCTCCCTCCTGGCCAGGCTGAGATGTGGGCATCATCCAGCCCTCTTGAGTTATCAGAAGAGGCTGGATGACTCCATCGCTGACGCCTGCCCAGGATGCAACACAGCACCCTATACAATTAAGCACATCATGGAAGACTGCATTGCACACAATCACCTACGCCAACAACACAACATACACTCCTTGAGAGCTCTGTGAGAAAGCCCGGTCTCGACCATGGCCTTCCTTAGGGACTTGGGGCTGTTCGGCCAGACTGCCTAGGGAACAACTACTACTACTACTACTACCACAGACAAGTAATCACCACTGCAGGATCATACCCTGCAGCAACATAAAAAAAACTGCTGCACAGGAAAAATGCAGTGGGCACACAAAACATGATGGTAAATTGGAATAAAATCGTGGTAAAGCAAAATAAAATCATGCTGTGGCACAGTAAGCTAGAATAAAATCATCAACACATGATTCTTTGCAGGGTATCGTGCTGAATAACCCACATGCTCCTTGAATCTGACTGTTGCATTGTGGCTCGCAAAGCTGTTGCACAGCACAGTACATCCCCTCTGGTCTAGTGGCATATCCTAATGAGCCTGAAGCAAGTAGAGAACATCCATAAAAGCCACCACATGTGCTGCCATAACAACCATCTGAGAGGAGCTGTTCACTACACAGTTGCCGGGTGGGAACTGGGAACGACTGGGAGGGTCTCTAGCGGACGCTGGGTAAACTACCTAGCCAGACAGCGTGATGCCACCGAACTATTCTTGCCTGGGCAGGTGAAAATGTTCTACCATAATTTCCACCCGGACGCAAGCATTTTGTCTGGATAAAATGGAAAAATGTACATAGAGTAATCTCTTGATTATTCAGACAGTCCATATCCAGTCATGCTCCATATCCGTTCTTTAGGCCGTGGCTGTATTATACCCGTAATCAGATTTTTTTGTCCATAACTGGTCATAAAAGTTCTGTCTTCGGTGGCTGGCCAGCCCACAAAGTAAAAAAAAGTCCTTTGGGTGTCTCACCGGCCTCTGTACACACACGGGTATTAGACCGTAACCCACAAGCAAAGCAAACAAGCCTGTATGGCTTTCTTCCAAATGGTTGAAATCCCATGCCCACTTCGATCACCGTTAACATACCGGCAGTGCACGAGGAAAACAGCATAAGCCACAAGCTGAGTGAGAATGGCTGTATGGATCTTTACTGAATGGTCAAAGTTGTCTGGCCACTGGGATCACTCGTAACGTACCGCCAGCTGGCGAGTAATACTGACTGCAGTGCACAAGCTGACTTAAAACGCCCTTCCGCCTCCTCACCGAATGGTGAAAATTCCCCTGCCAGCGTATCTTCTCCCCCCACTGTCCCTCCTCCATCCCATTCCATGCTCCATGCTGCCAGGGCCCAGGCTTATCTCCCTCCCCTCCCTCTTCCTCAGTCCAACCCCCATCATTGTGCTGACTGCCATCCACCAGTGAGTTTTTAAAGTTTTTGGCGATTTATTGGAATACTATTGATCATATCAAAATTCTGAAAATGCCATGAGAAAGCTCATGAAATTTTGCATCTAGCCATATGCTTAGCTCTTGTACAGTGCTGGCAAAATTTTGTTATAGGATGTTGGGAAGAAATTTACTTTCCACTGCATTTCTGTACTTTTACTTATCAGTTTTGTGTGTTTTTATCAGCTTATCTTATAGGGTAGTATAAACACCAGTGAAGATGATGGTATAAAATCTGTACCAATATAACCAGTTTCCGGGGGCATATTTGGCCGTGGATTTTTTTTGTGTATGTATTTTCCATGGAAGCAGCCATCACTCACTGTCCCAGAAGCTTAACTGTTTTTGCAGCTGTCTTCAGTTATTTTCTTTTTTCTTTTTTTGGGTGGATTTTTGTGGTTTATGCATTGCTCTCTTAGTGTCTAGCATTATATTGGATATTCCCACATGTGTTTTGATGTCTACATAGCTGAAAGGCCGAAGAAGACAGCCACATTAATTAGGGGTACTGTGCTTTTTTTTTTCTTTTTAATACTACATATTGCAATGTGTGTTTTGATATCTAAAAACAGCCGAAAGACCTAAGAACACTGCCAAAATTAGGAGGAGCACAATATAAATTGGTACAGTCTTGCATACTGTTTTTTATTTTTATTTATTTATTAATTTTTTTTGCATTGTTTTCTTAGTGTTTAGGTTTATATTGAAGAGCCGAAAGACTGCAGAACTGCCAGAAGTAGGAGGGGTACTGTGCATATTGACAGTTTTTTTTTTTCTTAGTGTTTAGGATTATATTGCATATTGCAATGTGTTTTTTGTTGTGTAAAGTAAAGCTTAAAGACCTCAGAACACTGCCAAATATAGGAGGGATACTGTCCATAGTGGTAGGTTTTTTTTTTTTTTTTTTTAATGCATTGTTTTGTTCGTGTTAAGGATTACATTGCATATTCCAATATGTGTTTTGATGTCAAAAAACAGCCAAAAGACCGCAGAACACTGCCAAAATTAGGAAGGGTTCTGTACATATAGGTTGGCTATGGATATAAGTAGGGTATGTGTACAGTAGAGGATATAGCTTTATTATCCGGACATTTCCCGTATCCGGTCATGCCTTTGGCTTTATTATTACGGATAATCGAGGGATTACTGTATAATGGTTTGATACACCCAGATCACAGTGTCCAGGTAACGGATTGTTCGGATGATGGATGTCCGGATAATTGAGGGATTACTGTATCACCAATTTTTGCATTTTTCCGATACCAAATGGTTACTGAGTTTTACAGTTGATAACGGCATATCAGATATGGACAACGAAACAGTAAGATGCCTATTATTAACACTTTGGCAAGCTGATGACGATATTCTCGTCATCCAAAAAACTCCCATAGGCTTGCCAATGACGACATTCTCATCATTGAAGTAAAATATTAGCCAAAAAAACATTTATTGTTCAATTGTTTTATTTGGTTTAAAATGAGTACCAGTGTCTTCCCATTTTCTCTGTGAGTCATGTGAGTGCCCCAGGCTGGCACGCAGCCACCCACTCCAAAGAAAACATCAGTAACTTCCCATCTCTGTTCGTGGTCAGACCCTGCTTATTGTCACGTCTGTTTACCTGCAGTTTTCCGGGGATTTTTCACCATTTTCTGTGACTTACCACCTTTACTTTCACTGTAAATCTTGTCCATGATGGATAGTGACAAAGGAAAGGGCAAATCCGTCGTGAAAAAGGAGAAAGAAATGCGTATAAAGGAGAAAGTTTTGAGTGTACACCAGAAGTATGAAGGAGTGAAACTTACACCAACAAAGTTTGGGGCTGTAACAGAGGAATTTTCAGAAAGTGATTTCGAAGACCTTGACGTTACAGAAAGTGACAGTGATGTTGCCAGTGAATTGGTAGAGAGTGACACAGTGAGTGAAACAAGTGATGGTGGGTGGTGGTGTCAAGCGGGAGGCTAGTGGCAAATGTGAGGCTAGTGGCTAGCGTGAGGCTGATGGTGTGAGAGAGAGCAGCAGTGAGGGCAGTAGTGATGGTGGGTCACCACCACCTGATGCTGACCCAAGTTGTTCCTCTACCTCCAGCCAGACTCATGCCAGTGTCGCACATGCCCATTTCCAACATGCAAGAGCTCCTCGTACCATTCGAGCAGATGATTCAGCCTGGTCAACAGACAACACTGCACCGTTTGTAGAGATTTTTACTGGGACACCAGGCTTGACTGTCATTATGAGAGATTTGCTGAAATATTTGATAAATGAAACTAACCTGCATGCAGCACAATCCTTGCACAATGCTTCCAACTAAGAGGACTGAGTGGGATGAAGTGAATACAAAAGAGATGGCAAACTTTTTGGGTATAACTATGTTGATGGGAGTTGTGCAAGCCCGAAAGATGACAGTGAATTGGCAAACAGGTAAAAAGTGGCATGTGCCTAGTGTTAATGCGTGCATGACTTCAAAGCAAGATTTTTTTTTTTTTTTTTTAATGCAAGGAAGAAGGAACCAAAGGCCGTGGGCCCACATACTGTTCCCTCCAAGAAAAAGCAAAAACAATACAAAAGAGAGCCAAATTCAAGATCCATTCATTTCGAGATGCCTGGACACACTGCATTTGAAAGACTGGAGATCATAGGAAGTAGGGAATACAGACAGAGGAAGACAGTTCCAGAGTTGACCAGTTGCATAAATGAAGGACTGGGAGTAATGGTTAACTTTTGCATTAGAGAGCTGAACAGAAAAGGGATGAGAGTTTGTTACTAGACGGGTACTACATGCCCGTCCTAGAGGTGGAGGGATGCAAGCAGACAGTTCAGAGGAACAGTGACCATTGAAGTAGTGATAGAAGAGAGATAAAGATGCAACAGTGCAGCGAAGAGACAAAGGTTGAAGGGAATCAGTAAGAGGAGGAGAGTTAATGAGACAAAAAGCCTTTGACTCCACCCTATTGAGAGGAGCTGCATGTCAGGAGCCTCCCCACACATGAGAGTTGTACTCCATACACGGGTGAATAAAACCCATGTACAAGGTCAGCAACTGTGCAGGGGTAAAGAAAGTTCGGAATCGGCTTAGCACACCCAATCTCTTGGAAGATGCTGTAATTGCTAAGTATTTTCACACATTTAACAATAGAGCAAGTACTGGAGACACTGCTAACAGACTTATGAAAATTAGAACAGTAATGGAATACCTGACCAACAAATTCAAGACCATCTATATTCCCAAGAAGCACCTGTCTCTAGACGAAGGCACAGTGCATGGAGGGTCCGTTTAGCTTTCAAGGTTTATAATCCAAATAAACCTGATAAATATGGAGTAAAGCTGTACATGCTGGGTGAGGTAAAAATGGGTTATATCTTTGATTTTGATATGTATGCAGGGATTGGGAAAACAACCATTGAAACAGTAATGGGTTTGATTGCACCACTGAGGAATAAAGGTTATCATTTATATATGGATAACTACTACAACTCAGTGGAACTTAGTGAATAGCTCCTAGAGCAAGGTTTGTAAACCTGTGGTACTCTCAGATTGCAGTGTGGTGCACCCAAAGATCTCCTACTAAAAGCAAAGAAGAACCTTCCAGCTGATACCACTATACAGTATTCTGATGGAAGGGCAATGTTTTCATAATTCTGTGGGAAGACAAGTGAGTTGTTTCAGTAATAACAGCTTGCCATAATGCTGATATGTAAGAACTGCAAAGGAGACAGAGAGTAAGGAACAGAGATGGAACAACTTCAATGCAATGAGTCACTGTTGAAAAACCCACGGCAATCTGTGACTACAACAATCACATGAAAAAAGTTGATCACTTAGACCAAATGGTGAAATACTATCATTCACATGGAAATGCCAAAAGTGGACAAAGAAAATCACATTCTACTTTTTGCAAATGGCTATTCATAATGCTTATGTTCAGTATAAGTACTTTTCAACTGATGCAAAGAAACTGACATTCCATGAGTTCCATGGACGCCTCATTGATTCACTAATGGACTTTGAGTACATGGATTGGCCTGTCAGAAATGAAGCGATCCCACATGCTGCTGACACAGGTGAGCATGACAGCAGTGCTAGTGGTGAAGTTGTAGCATCACCAGGGCCAGCACCTGGGCCATCAGATGTGAGGTGGTCACTCTTCTCTCCAGCACCACAAAATGAAGATTCATCATCTGACTCGGAAGAGGAGGATGAGACAACACCTGCTGATCCTCCTGGGAAAAGACCTTGTATTGTTGATAAACCAGAACATCTATACAAGAATTTGAGCCATACCCTACTTAGCGTGAAGAAATATATGAGGTGTCATGGCTGCTACAAGTCTGGGAAAAGGAAAGACACCAAGTATAAGTGCAATTTGTGTGATGTGGCTTTGTGAACTTCACCTTGCCACAGCTTGTACCACCAAAAGATAAAATACTGGGTGGTGAAGCACTGATGCTTCCCCACCATCCCTTCCACCTACCATCTGCTGAGCATCTCCAGGAAGTCTGTTTCACTGGAGCTGGTGGAGGGGTTATACTGATGCTCAGCTTGTGGTTTGCAAACGTCATTGGTCGGTAAGGATAAATATAATTATTGTATATAGATTATTTTTATAATGTATGCATATACAGTATGTTTATCTTTTTGCTATATGTACTGGGTTAGTAACAGTGATGTTCATATTCTGACATTTTTTAATGCATATAATAGTGTAGAAAAAACTAGTATAAACAGTTAGAGACTAAAATGAATGACATAGCACAAAAAATATTGTCAGAAATAAAATAATATACAAGTCGACAGTGCAATGATGGAGTGTGCCTGGCCATCCTTACACTTTTTTTTTTTTAGGTGTTAGTAATAGTGATTTTGGTTGTTTGATCATAATTTTATACATATGTTGTTGTAGAACAAACATTTGCATACAAGTGAAAAAATAGCACAAAAAATATCAAAAATTAAGAAAAAGTATACACCCAACCCTCGGCTATCGCGGGCTCCGCTATAGCGTTTTACCGCTATCACGCATGTATAAAAAACCTACCCAAATTCCTTTATCATGCACTAAATGCCTGCTATCACGCACCAGCCTCGTGGATCGAGCAGAAAAAAGCTTGGCCAAGTGGACACATCAGCTGACCAACCAAAACATTCAAGATGGCGGAGGTTGCTACTCAAGCAGTGATTGAAGAAGTTCATTTGATAAAGTCTGTATGCTCAAGTGTGAATAAAACTCCACTGTAATACATTAATAACCACTTTTATATACGTGATGATGATGATGGGAGGCCTTATACTTTGTCTTGGCTTAGAGATAGGTGCTTCGTCACCAACACTTTCATAGCGGTTTTACAAACAAACCTGTAAACTAGTCACTACAGTATACCCAAAGACTCTTAAATGTTTCATTACTTAACACAATGAATTTGGTGAAGTTCAACCTCCTCATAGAAGTGAAAAAAGTCCACAGTTGGAGCACTTGCAGTACACAGCTGAAGCGGCCGCCATCTTCTTTATTTATAAACAGTGGAGCGCGCCAATAAAGTCTGTACAGTATGCTCATTTTTTTACTATAATATGTTGTTATGTGGTACAAAACGGGTATCTTTGGGGTAAATATTGAGGTCATGGCACCAATTAGAATTATTACCATAAGTTCTTCACTTCAGCTATTGCGTTTTCGGCTATAGTGCAACCATGGTGGTACCAATTAGGAGTGATAGCCGAGGGTGGGGTGTAAACATTTATGTTAGCTGCTGATGTTTTTTTACATGCCATTGTACTTTCTTTTAAGTATTGGTAAGGCTTATATTCTCTTTACCTTATATGCATATATCCTCATAGAAAAATCTATTGCAAACAATTACTGTAATGACCAGTTTGAATAATATAGAGTGAAAAATAAGGTCAGAAATTAGAAAAGATCATAAACACACGTGCGTACACATGGACTGGCAATGCCCGGCCAATTCTGGGGTGGTGCGGACTGTGTGCACCAGGCAGGCCAAAGTGTTAAAGATCTGGGTCATTGTTAAATGTAATTCTGTGCAAAAGAGTGTTGTTACCTGACACTGTTTTGTAGCCTGATCAGTAACTCTTACTGAAAACCATGAAAGGTTTGCAGTACATAATAAGCGAGCGAGTGGGAAAGGAGAATGAGAGAGAGAAAGCATAACTCTCAAAGCCAAAAGCAATGAGTTGAGAGCAAGGTATATTGGACCTACTGTTCTGGCAGTAAGTGTGCTGGCCATGTGGGGTTATGTCTATTTCTCTCTCTATAGCCAGAAATCATAATCTCTTAAGGGGTGGCCATTTGTTTGTGATTTATGTTGTCTTATTGGGAGGGGCACTAACCCTCTGCCAACCCACTTGTTGACACGTAGGGAACACGTACGGTATGGTTATATTGGTTATACGGTTACCACCCAGCGTTGTAAATGGTTTCCTGGCCTATAGGATACCATTAGGCTTGTCACTCATTGTAAAGCCACCTGAAAAGGAAAGAAGAGTCATGAAAAGTGACAGGAAAGAAGGGAGAAGTAGGAAGAGAGGAGGGCAGACACTGAAAAAGAAAGATAGGGGTGAAAGAAGAAGTAGGCAGCACTACATCAAGTGAGTGGATGATGGTCATCACCACCTACCACATGAGTTTATGTACAGTATGCAAATGGTGTACACACATATTGTCGACATAAGTGCAAACTGCCTGCAGTCATTAGTTTTTGTGTAGTTTCATTCTTACCATGGTATATTATTATATTGTAAATACTGTATTGCTTATGTTTTAGTTCAAGCAGTTTATTAGTGTGTAAGAAACAGAATCTAAAGGTGAATGTAGGGAAGAGTAAAGTGATGGTCTTCGAGAGAAGTGAAGCCAGTGAATGTACAGTGAGATTGGATGGGAAGGATATGGAGAATGTGAGTGAATTTAAGTACTTGGGCAGTGTGATGAGTAAGGATGGAAGTCTGGAGGGTGAAGTGCTTGAAAGGGTGCAGCAGGGAAGGAAGGTTGCTGGTTCGTTGAAAGCAGTGATAAGAAACAGGGAAGTGAGCATGGAAGTGAAAAAGTTGTTACATGACAGTATTGTGATACCAACTCTGACGTATGGAAGTGAAGCTTGGACCCTCTTGGAAGGACAGAAGTCAAGAGTGAGAGCAGTGGAAATGAGTTATTTGAGGGGAGCATGTGGAGTCACATGGAGAGACAGACTAACAAATGAGGAAGTGAAGGAGCGTTGTGGTGTGGTTGAGGATGCGATGGGAAGCGTTAGGAGAAGCACGTTAAGGTGGTTTGGGCATGTGGAGAGGATGGAGAGTGAAAAACTGATGAGGAGAGTGTATATGAGTGAGGTGGAGGGGGCGAGAGGGAGGGGGAGGCCGAGGATGAGATGGAGGGATGGAGTGGAGAGGTATATGAGAGAGGGGGGGTGTGAGTTGGGAGCGTGGTAGTGAAATGGCAGGGGGCAGAGTGACATGGAGGCGATTTGTTTGTGGCCACCCCGTGCGGGATTAAGGCATCTGGCAATAGATAGATAGATAGAATTTATTACACTATTTAACTCTTTGGCAGTGACCTATCAGTTCTTGGTCATTCCCCTGGATGCATCTTAAGCCCTAAAAAATGAAAGTGCTAATTATAACTTTGTTGCTACTTTTCTAATAGGAAATGACCATGAAGTCTGCATTTTTTACTGTAATAATGGTAAAAAATGCACCTTTCTACAAGAAAATTGTAATTTTCTGAGAAAAAATGTGAAATTAATTCACCTTTCCTGTTGTGTAATTTTGCGTTGATGACAAGATTATTTAACCCGCCGAGTCCCATCGATTGTTACTTTTTTCCACGGACAGACCCAGCGACGTACATCGTACGTCACGCAATTGCAAGGCCCATTGTGTGCACATTTTTCAACATTCGTAGATTATTTTTGGTAGGCATATGTGGGAGACCTTCCTTTACTTGCTGTCAAGCGGGGATACTGCCTGGCCCCTCCTAACCCCCCCTTCCCCCCACATTGGGCAATTCACCTATTAGCAGCAACCTAGCCAGTTAAGGTATGGTGCCCCACGGTCTCTCTAATGACGAAATTCACGGTGAAAGTGATTCCTGATGTGGAGGACAAAGAAACAAAGAAGCTAGAGGTTGAAACAAACAGAAGTGATGAGGTGGTAATGTCATAAAGGAAGGTGCCATATACTGGGGTTTTGGGTAAGTGAACAATGCTTATAAACACCTATATTATTGTGTGAAAACCATTATAGACTTTTAATACACATAAATTCGTACCAAATAAATGAAATAAATACGTAATTTAAAGTGGCTTGAATTAGTCAACGCTTCCATAGTTCGTTTTCTTAGCCAGGTACCCTGAAAAAGAAGGAAAACATAAGGTTGAGTGACACCTGTATCAACATTTTTTTACCTCAGGATCGCGATTTCACTATGAATTTTCGATGTTTCTCACCAAAAGCGAAGGTTTCAGCCAAAAAACAAAAAGTCGAAAATCGGTCAGGATCTGGGGGTAGGCTGGGTAAAAAACCGGTCGTGACTCAGCGGGTTAATTCAAGCATGGTGTTTCACTTGCCATCCACTCACTCATTGTAGTGCTGCTCTTGAGTGACTGCCCTATCCTCTCTTCCTTCCTACCTCTTCTGTCTTTCTTTCCTTCATACTTTGTGCTTTCTTCTGTCTACAGATGACTCTACTCGGAGTGACAGGCCTAATGGTTTCCTGTACACCAGGAAACCAGTTTCTGTGCTGGGTGGTAACCGTATAACCAAATTATGGCACCTGGTGGTTTAGTGGGTAATTAAAGCACGTCAATTTGATTGATCCTGTGTATGTTTATATCCAAGGGATGGTTGGAGTTCATTGCTCACATAATGCCACATAGAGATGAGTGAGACTGGTCACTCTCATCTATGTCAGGACCAGCTTGCCTAGCCCCGGGCTTCTGCACTTCTCATGAGGCAACACAGGATCAGATGATGAATGAATGACTGTAGACACTAGACATTGTTTGTTGTCACATAAAGGAAATCAAAACTTACTAGTACCGTATTTGTACGAGAAAATTGTCTTTTTCTGGGAAAAAATAGGAAAATACTGCAATTGATTTTTGCTATTGTGTAATTTTTGCAATGATAATGATGAGATTATTTACTTCAAGCAAGGTTTTCTACTTGTATATATACACTAGACAAATGTGAGCTGTTTGTTGTCACATATAAGAAATCATAACTTGCTGTATTTGTACAAAAACATGTGTGGACACAAAATTTTTTTGTCACCTGTGGACTGTAGTCGCTTGATACGTTCTGAAGAATAAGTAGGAGGGTGACCACAGTCGACTAACACTGCCAGAGGGTTAGTACAGTGAACGTCATGTGGGATATGGCCATAATTTTGAAAAACCTTCATGGACTTGTAGAAAGCATATGACAGAGTAGATAGGCAAGGTATGTGGAAGGTATTAAGAATATATGGAGCGAATGGGAAATTGTTGAGTGCTGTGAAGAGTATGTACGAGGGAGCTAGGGCTACGGTGCGAGTGATTGGTGAGCCGAGTGAGTTCTTTGATCTAAATGTGGGACTGAAACAGGGATGTATGATGTCTCCATGGCTGTTTGATATATTCATGGATGAGGTTGTAAAGGAGGTGCAAGGCAGGGCAGTGGATGTAGGGGTGGCTCTAATGAATGAGGGTGAGGTGTGGAAGGTTCCGTTGTTGCTGTTTGCTGATGATACAGTATTGTTGAGTGAAGATGAATGGGAGTTGCAAGGTTTGGTGAATGAGTTTGGGACTGTGTGGAAGAAGAGGAATCTGAAAGTTAATGTAAACAAGAGTAAAGTTATGGTGTTTGAGAGGAATGAAGTCACAGAATGCACAGTGAGGTTGGATGGCGAGGATATGGAGAATGTGAGTGCATTCAAGTACTTGGGTAGTGTGATGAGTAAGGATGGAAGTTTTGGGGATGAAGTGTGTGAAAGGGTACAGCAGGGAAAGAAGGTTGTTGGATCACTGAAAGTGGTGATGAGAAATAAGGAAGTGAGTATGGAAGTTAAGAAATCACAGCATGATGGTATCGTAATCGCTACTCTGACGTATGGAAGCAAGGTGTGGACCTTTCTAGAGGGTAACAAGTCAAGAATGAGAGCAGTGGAAGTGAGTTACCTGAGAGGAGCATATGGAGTGACATGGAGGGACAGGTTGACAAATGAAGAAGTGAAAGAACGTTGTGGGATGTTTGTGGATGTGATTGAGAAAATTTGGAGAAATACACTGAAGTGGTTTGGACATGTGGAGAGAATGGAGAATGAAAAGCTGACTAAGAGGGTGTATGTGAGTGAAGTGGAGGGAGTGAGAGGGAGGGGGAAACCGAGGATGAGGTGGAGGGATGGAGTTGAGAAGTATATGTGGGAGGGGGGAGTGAGATGGGGGAAGGGCAGTCAAATGGTAGGTGACAGAGCGACTTGGAGGCGTTTTTTCTGCGGCCACCCTTTGCGGGATTAGGACGACAGGCTATAGATAGACAGAGATAAAATAGATTTTTCTCCAGCCTTAGTTCACACCTAAAAAGTTGGGAAATAAATGCTAGAAAACTTATAAGGGTCTTGGGTCATTGGGTAAAACAAACATTTACACATTTTTCATTATTGTTCAGCTTATTCTGATACAGATCCAATTATTAGATAAATTTTCCATCCGATACAGATACTGTACCTTTGTTAATTGGCTTTTGCTTGCAGATTTACAGCACTACCATCATCCACGCACTTGATGAAGTGCTGTCTACCTCTTCCTTCATCTGTATATCCATTTTCAGATGCTTTTATCTTGTAAGGGGTGGTCACATACAAATCACCTCCCTGTTGCCCAGTCCCTTGCCATTTCACAGCCTTGTTCTCAGCTCACACCCCCCTCTCCCATATACCTCTCCACTTCATCCCTCCATCTCATCCTTGGCCTACTCCTGCACCTCACTTACATACGCTGTCCTCTTCATTCTCTCGCTCTCCATCCTCTCCACATGGCCAAACAACCTCATTATATTTCTCTTAACTCTTTCTGTCATATCCACATCTACACCACAATGCTTCTTCACATCCTCATTTGTCAGTCTGTCTCTCCATGTAACTTGCTTTTCTCAAATAATTCATTTCCACTGCTCCCACTCATGACGTGTGTCCTTCCAACAAGGTCTAAACTTCCATACATTAAAGTTGGTATCACAATACTGTACTGTCATGCAGGGACTTTTTTACTTTCATGCTCACTTCCCTGTTTCATATCATTGCTTTCAAAAAACCTGCAACCTGTCTTCCTTGTTGTAGCCTTTCAAGCACTTCACCCACCAAACTTCCATCCTTACTCATCACACAACCCGAGTACTTAAATGCACTCACATTTTCCATTTCCTCTCATCCAACCTCACTGTATATCGAGTGACTTCATTTCTCTCGAAGACTTTAACTTTACTCTTCCCTACATTTACCTTTAGATTCTGTTTTTTACACACTCATTCAAACTTATTCACCAGGCCATGCAGTTCCCCTCTATCTTCACTTAACAACACAGTATCATCTGCAAACAATAGTACAGGGAGTTTCCAAATGTTGCCCTCTCATTAGGGTTGCTCCAACATCCACTGCCCTAGCTTGTATCACATTTATAACCTCATCCATATACAGATTGAACAACCATGGGGATACGACACATGTCTGTTTCAATCCAGCATTCAAATAGAAAAATTAACTTGGTGTACTGTCCACACACACTGCAGCCTCAGCCCCTTCATACATACTCTGCACGGCATTCAATGACTTCTCATTTGAAATGACTTCTCATTTACTCCATATATTCGTAATACAGTAAAACCTCGATATAACGGGCTTCAATAGACCAGAATTCGCCTTTATCGGACTTGAGGTGCTACCGGACTAAATTCCTATATATCGGAAAAAGTCCGATAAAGTCAGAAGCAGTCCGGACCACTTCAGCTATGTTCGCCACAGTAAGGTAAATAAAATACATGTTTATCAGTGTACAAAGTCTTATTATATATATTATACCATTTGATTAATGTAGTGAAGTTATAACACAGTACAGTACCACAGTGGTAGTCAAAACAGTTTAAAAATCATTAATTTGATCCAGACTAATGTCTGATATATCAGAAAAGTCCGGATTAGCAGGGTGAAGTCCGGATGTCGCTTTTATCAGAATTTCGCATTTTTCGGAATGGTTTGGGCCTCAATTAGTATGTTATAGTGAGGTCTTACTGTATTTTCCACATTCCTTGTCTATCCACCCTGCCATATGCTTTCTCCAAATCCATGAAGGCTGCATACAGATTCTTTCTCCTCTCCAGAATTTTTCCTACTAAAGACCTAAGAATGAATATCTGATCTACGTAACATCTTCCATTCCTAAGACCTCCCTGTTCTTCACCAATAAATTCCTCTGTTATTTCCCTAACTCTGTCAATAAGTATTCTACCAAATACTTTTCCTATTACTCGTACACTAAGAAGACAAATGCCCCTATGATTACCATATACTGTACTTCCTTTTCCCCTTGTCCTTTGTATAGGAGAATAATTATACCTGACTTCCAGTCCTCTGGGACTGTACCTTCCTCCCATGCCAATCTGCACATCTTCCATATCCATTCTACCACTGTCTCTCCCCCGTGCTTCAACAATTCACCTCACACTCCATCGATTCCTGGGGCTTTCCCCATTTTGACTTTCATCATTGCTTCCATTTTGACTTTCATCATTGCTTCCACTGCTTCCATCCTACTAATTTCTTCCACTCTCCTCACCTCCCTTATTCTCCTAGTCATTCCCCAGCCACTTAGACTCACATTACTTTCATTCTCTATGTTTAACAGTTCTTGAAAGTGTTCTTTCCATCTGCTTGTTTTTTCTTCCTTCTCCACTGGCAGTCTACCATTTTTATCTTTCACTCCCTGACTAACTTCTTTATCACTCTCTCTTTACCTCTTTTCAAAATATTTTCTTACATTCTAGCCACTTATACTCGAATTCCTGATCCACCTTATTCTTACGCTCTCCTACTAATCTTTTCACCTCTCTCTTCCTCTCTGCATATAACTCTCATTACTTTCTCACAATCCTCCATGCCCCTGCTTCCCATCAACTCACTATATGCTTTCTTCTGTTGCGCCATAGCTTGTCTCAACTCTTCATTCTACCATGCTGTTCCTTGCACCCCCTTTTGCCATCTCTTCACCCCATAGACCAAGTCATATGCTGCACAGATTCCTTCTGTGAATATCTTGCACACACCTTCCACCTCCCTCATCTGCTCCAAATCATATTTACCCAATTGCTGTTCCACTTTGCCTTTTTTCCACCCTCTTTCAACCTTTCTACCCTCCTAGTATGGACTACTTTCTCCTGTCCTTCCTTCCTTCTATTTGTCCATTGCAGTTAATCCTTGACTTTTACCACCACCATATGGTGGTCAGAAAGTCCTCTCCTCCAACCTGTGTGTTCTTGCATCCATTATACACCTTCTCATCCTTTCATCCACACACATGTAATCAACCATTGCCTTTCTTTCATTCAGTTCACCACCCACTCTTCTCATCACTCACCACATATACCTGTGGATCATTTTGTGCCTATAGAGGGTACCAACCATCACCAGCCCCCCCTCCTGCACAAATGTCCACTAGAGCACTGCCATTCTCATCCACTTCTGCAGGCACACCCCACTCACCAACTACTCCATCCACCTTCACATTCCCTACTTTTCCATTCATATCTCCAATCAGAAACATTCATTCCTTTCAAACTTTTTCATGCATGCTTCCACATTTGCCCAGAACTCTTCTTTCACACTCCTTGCATGATCTTGCATTGGTGCATACACACACACACACAATCGCCCACATTTGTAGTCCTGCATTCAATCTTACCCACACCATCCTTGAGCCAACTGATCCATACTCCCTTATATCCTCCTTCCATCTCTTGCACACAACAATATATACTTCTTCTTTTGTCCTCTCATTCTCACCTACTCCTGTGCATATACCTCATCCATACTCCCACTCTCACCTCTCCATTTAGTCTGTTCTTCCATATATGTCCACTTTTGCACCCTCAAGTGCCTGAACAATCTCTCTCTCTCTCTCTCTCTCTCTCTCTCTCTCTCTCTCTCTCTCTCTCTCTCTCTCTCTCTCTTTTTCCCTTCCTGTTCTTTCCTCCTTTTCTCTCTATCCCTCATTTCCCTTTCCCTTCTGCCCTGACCTTCCTTCTTTTTCTTCCTCCTCACCTGCTCCTCCTGCTCTCTCTCTCTCTCTCTCTCTCTCTCTCTCTCTCTCTCTCTCTCTCTCTCTCACCTCATCATTCACACCCCTTACATTCCATGCTGCAGTCCATACCATGTCCTTTGTTCAGTCCGTAGTCATCACCTGTTGGTCGGTCCTTGTCCAAGGCTTCTTGTTTATATTTTTAGTTGGTTGTTTTCTGGGGAGGGGCACTAACTCTCTGCCAACCCACTAGTTGTCACATGGGGAACACATATTGGTTGATTATAAGGTTTGTAAATGATTTCCTGGTTTACAGGAAATATTTTGGCTTGCTGCTTCTACCTTAAAATAGAGTACCACTACACTAAGTGTGTGGATGATGGGCACCCTCACCTTCTGGTTGTCATTTTCTTTTTCTGTCTGCCCTCCTCCCTTCCTATTTCTACCGGCCTTCCTGTCATAATTTACTACTACAGTGGGGTCGCCCAATATGCGAAAATGTGGTAAAAAGATGTGCTGGATATTGAAAATTTTGCTTATTAGAAACCACTGAATCAATGGAAACAAATGTATATGGTTGACACTTCACCCTATCTTTGTCACCTACAGTGCTACCCCATTATTGACTGTCATTTTAAGAAAGACTTTTACTTAAAGAAAGATAATAGAACTGTGAATGTAGTATGCTAGGTAGTGCTCCATTTGTATGATTACGGGATTAGAAACCTTAATGCGCCCGTCCACTTGCTGGCCTCCAAAAGTCTTGACAGTTTGTCAAATCTGCTTTATTTTCTTGAGAATGTTCCTCATTGTCAATTCACTTAAGCCAAGTCTACATCCAGTGTTTGAGTTCCTTTTTTCTTGCGTATTAACTCTATAGTCTTCATTTTCAGCTCCCATAGTGAGGGAGAGAAAGGGTGAGAAATTGATCAGCCATCTGGTGGTGGCTTGTGATACAACCATTTTTAGTGGGAACACCGTTTTCCCCTTCCAGACAGGATTCACATTTTAGGGCGACATTTTGCAAATTAAAAATTTGATATTTTTCTTGAGTCTTGTTCACATATTTGGTGCTGATCCCACATATTGGGAGATCCCAGTGTATTCTTCCACTTAAGGTGGTTCCACATTAAGTGGCAAGCCAAATGGTTTCTTTTAACCCAGGAAACCATTTATAACACATGGTGGTAACCACAACGGTCTCATTATGTGACAGGGTTGCGTTAAGTGAAGAACTTTTGCATTACAAATTACTGTATCATGTAACGAGTCGATATAGCATGAGTTTGATGGGGTTGGGGAGGGTGACCTCGGCCGTGAAGCCTTAACCCGCCCTGTCCTGACCGCTTTTTACCCAACTTACCCTCAGAACCAGACCGATTTTCAACTTGTCTTTTTTTTTTTTGGCTCAAACTTTCAATTTTGGTGAGAAATATCGAAAATTCAGCAAGAAAGCGCTCACCTGAAGTGAAAAATATCCTAAACAGGTAATGGATACCGGTTTCTATGATGCTGCGCTCCGTAAGACACTCCCTATGCAAGGGAAACTTAACCAAAACCACACAGCCTCGTAGATATTTATTTACTGTATTTGTTGTGCATTTATATTTAGTACTGTACAAGAGTATATTGCTTTTCACACAATATTATAGGCAATATAAGCGTTGTTCCCGTACCAAACAAATCAGCATATTGCACCTAAATTGGCGATGTTACCTCCTCATTACTTCTGTTCATTACTCAGTTTTTTTTTTTTTTTTTTTTTGGTGTCCAACTCTGGGCATAGGCTTCACAACCTGCTATCAAGGCCCAGCAGTCCTCCTACATACCGACACCTCTACATAGGTGCCATGTAATCTCTATCCACATCAGGAATCACTTTCACCTTGAATTTCGTTGTTGGAGAGACCGTGGTGTTATGTGTCTTTACTGGCCAGGTCACTGCTAACAGGTGAGTTGCGAGATAATGGTGCACCCCCTGAGGGGGGAGGGGTTGCACAGGGTCAGGCAGTGTTGCCACCTGGCTGGGGGTAGAGGAAGGTTTCCCACATATGCCTACCAAAAATCACCCGCGAATCTTGAAAAATGTGCAAACAACGGGCCTTGCAATTGCCTGACGTACGATGCACGTCGGGGGGAGTGAGATGGGTTAGGGTGTGACGTGCATCATACGTCGGGGGGGACGAGGCGGGTTAAATCCATCCCCCCCCCAAACACACACACACACACACACACTCATGCGCGTGTGCACACACACACTCATGTGCGTGCACACACACACACTCATGCGCGTGCACACACACACACACACACACACACACACACACACACACACACACACTCATGCATGTGTGCACACACACACACACACCTGAAGTTTATCCTATGTTGGTACAAGTCATAACCAAGGCTTTCCCCCAGGCTGAGGGACAGTTGGAAGGCCTGGATGATCACTCCACACAGAAAGATATGGTATCACTTCCCCTAATATCACATGCTGCACTATTTGTTAAGCACTTAAGCTGGTATTTGGCAGTAGCAATGGTGTTTCAGTGGCCTTTCATGCAGAAAATAAAATGAAAGGCAATCACAGCAAATGTAAACAATGGGCAGCCATCTTGCTTCAGTCAGCTGATTAGAGGCTCCTTATGGGAAGGCTCTGTATGTAAGGTTGACAGTATTTCACACACAAAAAGATATCACTTCACTGAATACTGTACATGGCACTACTTGTTAAACATTTGCACTGTTTTTTGGTAATAACAATGGTGTTTCAGTGGCCTTTCATGCACAAAATAAAATGAAAGGCAGACAATCACAGCCAGTGTAAACACTGGGTGGCCATTTTGGCTTGCATGTCACCACATCTGTATGAGATTCTTGCAGGCAGCTGTTGAAAATATCATTGTAGCAAAATTGCAATTAATATTTAAATGTTATATTGAGAAGAGTATAACTTCATTGTAGCAGTTTATCACATAACAAGAAGTTGTATAATGAGGCTGCACTGTAACCAAGTACAGTAATGGGGTGACAAACCTGCTGTGGTGCCCCCATTAACTGAGTGTGTGAAGAGACAGATACTGTGTCCACCTAGGAAGTAGACTTTTGCACTAATCCTTGTGCCTTGTTGTGGTGAGAGCTGCTTGAGATCAATGGTTCATTGCATGGGATGGCCCTGCATGGGGCAGTTGCTAGACTGCAGTTGATGGGTCTGCATAATCAGACACACTGGGGTAATACTGTACAACAACAACATTACATAAAGGATTTCCTCTTTTAGTAGAAAAAAGGATACATATCTTGTAGCCTGTACTGTATTGTATTTATTCTCTAGATATGTTCATCTTGATGCTCTATTCCTCTTAGTCTCTCACTCTTCGATACTCTA
The DNA here is from genome assembly GCA_018397915.1 of Birgus latro. Classification (NCBI taxonomy): domain Eukaryota; kingdom Metazoa; phylum Arthropoda; class Malacostraca; order Decapoda; family Coenobitidae; genus Birgus; species Birgus latro. Next base: position 20,042 of record JAGKTI010008773.1, read on the forward strand.
AACTATAGTAGCCTAGCAACAGGTCCCTAAACCTCAAAGGCAGTAATATGGAGGCGGCGGTTACTGTTTTGATGTCGTTATACCACCTCTCCCTCCTAGACCCCTTTCTTTCATACCAGAGCACTCACCAAGTCGCAGATTCCATCAACTCATTATTTAGGTACCTCTTCATCTCCGTACTGATCACCCTGCCATTCTTTGCATTCCCCAGCTCAGCTTGCCAGTTGCTCTTGCTTCTTGTCTTTCTGGAAACTCGCACTTCAATTTTTTGCCACATTTGAATAACACAGCATTCAGATATTCAGACTTAACATTGGGTATCTTTCCTCCTATATGTACTCTTTTAATCTGAATTCAAATAATCCATTTATTAAAGGCCCTGCTATAGTTTTTCATTAATCCCCTCACTGAAACGATGTACTGTATTATTTAATATTGCACCAGATGATATCATATAACTGAGGAAGGCTTGTTTGTCATGAAGTTATCTGTAAATGTTCTCTCTAATCACTGTAGTTTCAGAAGTTTCTCTTACACAGAATATAGTCTTATGGTAGCAATAATAAAATAAAAATGAAGTCATCAGATTCCCCCCCCCCTCCAAGGAAGAAGGAACCAAAGGCCAGAAGCCCACAAGATTGTTCCTCCCAGACCCAGAAAAAATGAAAACAAGATAAGGGAGAGTCAGAATCAAGATCTGTTCATTTTGAGATGCCTGGACACACTGTGTTTGGAAGATTGGAGGTCATAGGCAGTAGGAAATACAGACAGAGGAAAACAGTTCCTGAGTTGACCTGTTGCATACATGAAGGACTGGGAGTAACAGTTAACTCTTGCATTAGAGAGCTGGATGGAAAAGGGGATTGAAGGGGTTATAGTAATATGACATATATGACCTTTGATATTTAAAGTAGTGGTAGTAACTGCCGCCCCAAATTCATCTGATTATGAATCCAGTGGCCAGCATGCTAAAGTTGTCCTTCTGCAGACCACCATCCTTTAGTCAAGGGTAGGGAGGGAGGTGAGGCATGTTTGCACAACTGGGCAGTGCACCTGCTCAGCTATATTGGTGCCACCATGTGAAGGTGCACCTCTGTGGCATCTGTATTTTATGGTACTGATTGCATACAACCTTCATGTGCCTCCAGGTTGGTATCTTTCGGAAGCCTGGTGTGCGGTCACGGATCCAACGGCTGCGAGAAGCACATGAGGCTGGGGAAGACATCCAGTACAATAACTTTGGCACCTGTGATATTGCAGACATGGTCAAAACATACTTCAGGGAGTTGCCTGAGGTTCTGCTAACAAACAAACTCTCTGAAATGTTTATTGCCATCTTCCAGTGTGAGTGCATGCGTGGGTGGTTCATTGTTTATATATACTGTATTTTCTTACAGAAAGTGCATTGGTATGTTTCTTTGCATTTTTATATTAGTATCTTTTATATAATATCTGATGTCTTTTTTATTTTAATCAGTTCTACACTTTCATTTACCCACAACAAATGATCCCCCATGTCATATAATTTTTTTCTCTGAGATATTATGACTGTACGGAATTGCAAAAATCAAGCTTAATTTCATATACTGTACTGTATTTATTGTTTTTGTCATATAAAGCTATGCAAGACAGTCATTCTATAATAAAAATAAAGTTTTGCAGTTGCCTTACTCATTGTAGAAATTGCATCTTGTATGAATAGTTGGACTGGTTGCTGCAGTTTATTGGCTTACATACAGTATATACATGTATCTTGTGTTTTGACCCCTGTCCCCTTTTCTAGATCTACCAAGTGAGCACCGACTAGAGGCACTGCAGTGTGCGGTGTTGCTGTTGCCAGATGAAAGCAGAGAAGTTCTCATTGCGCTCCTTACATTCCTTGCTGATGTTGCTGCAAACTCTCATAACAACCAGGTATTGTATTCCATATATATGATATTCTTCTTTTGTAGTCCATCAGGATGACCAGGTTCATGTACAGATAATGTTGGCACAACAACAGCAGTACCATTATTCAGTATTTAAATGCCCTTGATACCCAACTCATGATGTCTTCAAATAAGTTTTAACCCCATGAGCCTGAGAACATATTTTGAGTTAGGAGACACATTGGCTCAAGGATTTAAAGCTGTCCTATGTGGTTGTGGAATAGGCCTTCAACAGATTTGACAAGTGTTAATACTGTAATTGTTTTTTCATATTTTAACAGATCCTTTAACCCCTAAAAGATGGGTGTCCGCGTATGCTGCCCGAGGGTACTAGGGCCAAAAAGACAAGTGTCCACATATGCGGTCACACCACTCCTCCCCCACTTCACTTTCCCCAACCCCATACCACAACATGCACACACACACCCCCACCACCAAACCCCAACTCCATGCTACCCCCACCCCCAACCCCCCACTCCCTTACTGCCCCACCCCCCTGCACCACACCACCACCACCCAAAAACCCCTTACCATATTGCACCCGCCGATTATGCCGGTCCTGAGCATACGTCAAAACATTCTGATGCCCATCTTTTGGGGGTTAATGTTGCAGTTTTCATGATACATAACGTTTAAAATTGGTAGCATATTATGATAATCTAAAATTCATCATACAATAGTTTATATTCTTCTTAGTCGTGGGCTTGTATTTATCATTAGCTGAGAACATTCACAAGGGGCCTTGTGAATTTGCAAGCCAGTGAACCGTTCACAAATTTGTGAACGACTGTAAAAGTTATTTACCATATAGCTTGGCAGATAAGGCGACCTTCAGGTAAGACGACCCCCCAAATTTCACTCAGAGTTTCATGGTTTTAGCTTATATCGTTCGTATATGACGACCCCCAAACTACCAAACCATCTGTGGTGAAGTTTGGGTCAGTGAGCACCAAACAACCGAGACAATGATATACCAGTACAGTGAATTAAATAGTACCTTCAATTAAATACCTAGAATGTTTTACCAGCAATAAGGTACCATACCTTAAAGTATTACCTGTAAACCGTTTGAATTATTGGTACGTTATCAGTAAGGCATATAATAAGGTAAATACTATATGTAGACTGTCGTCTGTGTCGGTAGTTGGTACTGCAGTTAACCAAGGTCAGTGATCGATTTGTGTACATATCGTACATGCGGTGTCGTGTTGACTGAGCTGGTAGGCGTGGCCAGTAGGTGGGTGAAGCACTGTTACAAAGTGATCCATGGCTCAGTCAGTTGCTAGCTTCTATCTTAACCAGTTTTAAAAAATTTATCAAATTGATATCATGCCACCAGCAACCAGTTTAAAAAAATTTATCAAATTGATATCATGCCACCAGCAAAACGAAGAAAGTATGAAGCAAATTTTAAGTTAAAAGTCATTGAAGTGGCCAAGGAATCGAACAGCTGTGCTGCTGCAAGGACATTTGACATAACTGAGAAGATGGTAAGTGAGTGGAGAAAGAATGAAGATGTTTTAAGAAAAATGCCAAAGAAAAAATGTTCGATGAGAAGAGGAGTCAGTCGTTGGCCAGAGTTGGAAGATCACACTGAAAATGGGTAATCGAACAGAGGCAGGATTGCTACACTTTCACAAGAAAAATGATCAGAGTATATGCTCTAAAGTGGGCAAGGTCAGACCCAGAACACAGTAGAGATTTTAAGGGTACAGCAAGCTGGTGCGACCATTTCATGAACAGGAAAAATCTGGTAATCCGATAAAAAACAAAAATTGCTCAGAAACTACCAAAAGATCTTATCATAAAGTTACAAGTTTTCAGCAGTTTACTATATGTCTGAAGCAGAAACACCAGTGTCCATTGTCAAATATCGGAAACATGGACAAAACACCCATGAATGTTGACATGATAGACAATAAAACAGTGGAATGTAAAGGTATAAAAACTGTGCAAATCAAAGTACAGGCCATGAAAAGACCAGGTTTATGGTGGTGTTATCATGCATGGCCATTGTCAAATATCAGAAACATGGACAAAACACCCATGAATTTTGACATGATGGGCAATAAAACAGTGGAATGTAAAGGTGTAAAAACTGTGCAAATCAGAAGTACAGGCCATGAAAAGACCAGGTTTATGGTGGTGTTATCATGCATGGGTGATGGTACGAAGTTAAAACCCATGGTCTTCTTCAAGTGCAAAACTAAACCTAAAATAAAATTCCCACCAGGTGTTTTTGTACATTTTCATGAAAAAGTATGGATGGATGAAGATGGTGTAAAATTATGGATAGATAATGTGTGGAACAGGCAGCCAGGCGGTATACGCAACAAACATAGTTTGTTGATGTGGGATATGTTTCGCAGTCATTTAACTGATAGCACTAAGAAGCGATTAGCACAAAAAAATACTGAGATTGCTGTTATACCAGGTGGCTTGACTTCTCTAATGCAGCCACTAGACGTATGCTTGAACAAGCCATTTAAAGATCATGTGCGTGAAGAATGGAATAATTGGATGATAAATGCTGAAAAATCCTTTACAAAAGATGGGTCTATGCATGCACTATCAGTTGATGTGCTGTGTGATTTTGTAATCAGTTCATGGGATAAAATGAAAGTAGAGACTGTAATAAAATCTTTAAAAAAGTGTGGTATATCTAATGCAATGGATGGCACAGAGGATGATTTATTGTGGGACACTGACGACAAAGCCGAAGCCGACTCACTGGATTCAGACTGGGACCCATATGACGGTACTGTAAACAGCGAGACTCAGGATGTGCTAGGAGAGTTCTTTACCTCAGACGATGAAGCTAGTGATTTTGAAGGATTTCAAATGTGTGTGATGCTTATTTTTATTTTACAATGCTTTTATTGGTTTAACACCACATTGGTAATGGATTTTAGTGAAAAATAAAAATTGCGTAAATTACAACAGCTGTTTTTAAGACTGAAGACCCCGGCAACCTTCGCCGACGCATCATTACGAAAGATTGTATGGGATTTTGAGGTTAGTGTTTTTGTATTTACAATCTAGTAACTTAAAAATTTGTTATAGGGTGGTATTTTGAATAGAATTTTAAGGTCCCTGTTTTTGTACGTGGCCTATGAGACGATCCCTGGTTTTGGGGTGTTTTTTAGATGATTCAGAGGTCGCCTTATCTGCCAAGATATACGGTATCAAGCTTGTGAAGTGCTCCTAACACTGTGAACCGATCACAATGGTGGGGGAAGTCTGCTAGCTGTCCGGGGCATTTTTAAGGACTTGGGAATCGTTCACAGGAGGCAAGTCAGAGACGGATAAACTTAAATAATGGACTCATGCATCGGCCAATCAAGGAGTTTTCGACCACAGAAACTTCCTCAATGACTGCGACAATTGAGAGTTAGGACATTATACCATTTAGATTGGGAGAGTAAATTATATTTGTGACAGACTTGGTGAGAAATGAGATAGCTACCATCGACGATGTAATGCAGTCTCCCCGGAGTTGAAACTTACTATGAACTTTCGGTATTTGACAGCCAGTTATCACGCAGACATTGGAAGCTCTAGTTACACCAGAAATAATAATATTCATTTGTTTCCAAATGGGTAATAGAGATAAGAAAGCAGGCAGAATATTCAAAGATGGCAGGCAGAATATTCAGAGATGACAGGTAGAATATTCAAGGAAAGCAGGCAGAATATTCAAGGAAAGCAGGGAGAATATTCAAAGAAATCAAGCTGAATATTTAAGGAAAGCAAGCAGAATATTCAAAGAAAGCAGACAGATTATGCAAGGAAACAGACAAAATTAGGACAATAATTATTGTTAACTTTTATTTATTAATCTGAAATGTATGCCAGGAAAGGAGACTGTGCATTTGTAACTCATGGTTTAAGCATAGAAATGCACACTAATACTCTTAGATGCACACTAATACACTTGGTACTGGCTGACTATATTCCTGTGGGCAGAATGATGCTTGACAGTGGCATAGATACGAGAGTGGTGAGAGGACGATCAGGATGTGTTTTTTTACATGGCTGTGGTATGGAAGGTAAAACTGAGAGGAATATGACTGTAAGAGAGAGAGAGAGGGAGACAGACAGACAGGCAGAGAAGGGGAGGGGGCAGTCAAGGCAAAAAATTGAAAGTGAAGAAATTAAAAAAACAGCAAGTGTGTGATGAATATGTGGAGCAGCTGGGTGCAGCAGATTAAAAGAATGATATAGCAAGGTGGGATAAGATATAAAGTGGTGGGATAAAGAGGCTAAAAGAATAGTGAAGGAAAAGAGGGAGAAGTGGCAAGAAAGGATGCAAAAAAGGGACTCAAATGAAAGAAGAGAGCATGCTGACAGTAAAGTATTCAAAGAGACTAATACAAGAAAAAAAATAGTACAGTAGGTAAATGAAGATCTTGGAAGAAAAACGAAAACAGGAAATTATTCTACAAAAATATGGAAAAATGTTGAAGTGAAATTGGAAAGAAGTGTGAAAATGGAAGAATTGTGGAAATGAAGCAAGGAGCAGAGGGAAAGAATATTTCAAAAGGCTGATGAATGTAAATGGTGAGAGTAGAGAGGCTTTGATAGTTGTATGTAGAGAAGGAATTTAGGTAATCTTATCTCATTTTATCCATTTTTTATTTCTGACTGCCAGTCAACCCTAGCTCACCCTACCTTAGGGTTTACAATTGGCGGCATGGATTTGATCGTTAGGTTTTGAGCCGTGGACGAAAAAAAAAAATATCGTATCTATGCTAACCTTAGCGTTCCTTCACTGGTCACAAGGCAAGAGAATTTCACTCTTGGGAGGCATTCACAAGACTATGATAAATAACTCCTAAGAATGCTTCACAGTGGTGAAATGTTTTAGGGCTTGGGAACAGACTCTTGTGAAAGGGGGAGGCCACTATGATAAATACGGTCCCTGGTATTCTTTGAGGTCTGGGTGAAGGATGCTAGTACAGTGCGGTACTTAACCCGCCGAGTCCCATCGACGTACGGTGTACGTCACTACTTTTTTCCGTGGACAGACCCAATGACGTACATTGTACGTCATGCAATTGCAAGGCCCATTGTGTGCTCATTTTTCAACATTCGAGGGTGATTTTTGGTAGGCATATGTGGGAGACCTTCCTCTACCTGCTGTCAAACGGGGATTCTGCCTGGCCCCTCCTAACCCCCCCTTCCCCCCACATTGGGCAATTCACCTATTAGCAGCAACCTAGCCAGTAAAGGTATGTTGCCCCACGGTCTCTCTGATGACGAAATTCACGGTGAAAGTTATTCCTGAGGTGGAGGACAGAGAAACAAAGAAGCTAGAGGTAGAAACAAACAGAAGTCATGAGGTGGTAATGTCATAAAGGAAGGTGCCATATACTGGGGTTTTGGGTAAGTGAACAATGCTTATAAATGCATATATTATTGTGTGAAAACCATTATAGACTTTTACTACACATAAATTCGTACCAAATAAATGAAATAAATATGTAATTTAAAGTGGCTTGAATTAGTCAACCCTTCCATAGTTCGTTTTCTTAGCCAGGTACCCTGAAAAAGAAGGAAAACGTAAGGTTGAGTGACACCTGTATCAACATTTTTTTACCTCAGGATCGCGATTTCACTATGAATTTTCGATGTTTCTCAACAAAAGCGAAGGTTTCAGCCAAAAAACAAAAAGTCGAAAATCGGTCGGGATCTCGGGGTAGGCTGGGTAAAAAACCGGTCGGGACTCGGCGGGTTAAATAATAGTCATATATGATAATTTTTCCTGTAATACTTTCGCACCTGCCTCATTCCTTTCCTGTACCTTCTTCATTGGCTTAGCCATCTCTTTGACCCCACCCCCACATTTTACAATTTAACTTCGTTATTCCATTTAATTGTGAAATTATATATTTTACTAAGAGGTGTGGTAGGGCTCGAGACAGTGCATACATAATTTTATAGTCTGCAGGTGTTCCTCTCCTCTGGTGATGATATAAATGAGAATAGGATGATTATGTAAGTGGTTTTGTTATAAAGTAGTTGAGTCTGCACAAGTTAACCAGTTTAATCCATATGTAGTTTTTAGGTATGTAATTACTGTTTGTGATTTGTATCTGATCGATAACTCCTTAAAAACGGGTGTCTTCACATGCTGTCCAAGGGTACTAGGGAAAAAAAGATGCGCGAGGGTACTAGGGACAAAAAGACGCACGAGGGTACTAGGGACAAAAAAGACACGTGTCTGCATATGTAGTCACGCCCCTCCTCCACCCCCCAAAATGCACCCCACCCCCCTACCACAACACCCTCATACCACCTGCCACCCACTCCCACCCTCACCCCCGCCTCAACCCCCCTGCCATCCCCCACCACCCCCACTGCCCCCTACCATCCCTACCCCCCACCCTCCCACCACCCTAACCCCCCATCCACCCCACCACAACTCCTCACTCCCCCACCCCCTATTCTCTACCCTCTACTACCCACCCCTTATCCCCACCACCCCTAACCCCCCACCCTCCCCCACCTCCCACCCCACCCCACCCCTCCAACCCCCCCCACTACCACCTCTACCCTCCCACCCCCTTCCCCAAGCACCCTGTCCCCCCTACACCATCCCACAACCCCTCCACACACATCACCACACCATCATCACCCACAACTCACCCCCCACCATATCGCACTCGCTGATTATGCCCATCTTGAGCATATGTCAAAGCATTCCGATGCCTGTCTTTTAGGGGTGAACCCCTAAAAGCCTAATCGGATCAATTGATGCAATTTGATTTTTATGCCAAAATGCCTAATTGGATCAATTGAACGGGGCCTTTAAAAAACTGCGGAGCGCTTCCTCCGCCCCAATTTTGACGTACATGGATGGCTTAAGGCCAATGAGAATTCACCCCTAAGGTGGCGTGAGGGGGGATCGGACTAACCCGGGCGGTGTGGGGGCACCTCCCCCCCATATGGGGCACCTCCGTGCCACCCTCTACTCCACTCCCTCACTCCCTCCTTGCCCCCCATCACCCTCCCACCCCTCCATGCACCTGCATCTCACCTCCTACTGCCACCTGTGTCCCTTCCCACCCACTCTTGCCCCTCCTCCCACCCTGCTAGCCTTGTGTGCCCCCTGAACCCCACCCCATCCCTCCCTCCTTGTCCCTCATTACCCTCCCACCCCCTACAGACCCCCGAGAAGTATCAGGCCGCCAAGATGTTACAGAACACACTGAAGTGCTGTCTTTTCCTGTGAAAAGTTGCTTATTTTTCCAACCCTTGTACCTATAGGCCTACTTCCCACAGCCTACTTTATCTCCCCACAGCCTAGTAATCTCCCCACATCTACATACACCAGTTTTCATGGTTGATGTGACAAAACACTTTGAAATGACCTGTTTCAATAAGAAAAATGGGTAGTTATCAAAATTGTCTTGTTTTGGATTGTTTTTGAGGGGTAACTATTATAAACTTTTTTTTTTCATTTGATGCACAATTGTGCAGTAACCATTAGGCCAACAGGGGTGTGGATTGCATTGTCAGGTGTGTAAATTCTTCCTCTTTAGCCAGAACACAATCAATTTGACCTTGATGAAAGTCCCCAAAACACCCCCTAATTGTGGCTGGGGGAGGTACCCTGCCTGAAATAATTGCGGTCTTTAGGGGTATGTCTAAATTTGTACATATTACAGTATAGTAGTTGTTTATATACTGTATTAGTGGTAGGTGGTGGCGACCATCATCCACTCACCTGCTGTCAAACGGGGATTCTGCCTGGCCCCTCAAAAGTGACCCCCCCTTACCACCTCATGACTTCTGTTTGTTTCTACCTCTAGCTTCTTTGTTTCTCTGTCCTCCACCTCAGGAATCACTTTCACCGTGAATTTCGTCATCAGAGAGACTGTGGGGCAACATACCTTTACTGGCTAGGTTGCTGCTAATAGGTGAATTGCCCACTCACTTGATGTGGTGCTGCCTACTTCTTCCTTCTTTTTCTGTGCCTGCCCTCCTCTCTTCCTATTTCTCCCATCTTTCCTGTCACTTTTTACTGCTCTTCTTTCCTTTACAGGTGGCTTTACATTGAGTGACAAGCCAAATGGTTTCCTGTAAACCAAGAAACCATTTACAACGCTGGGTGGTAACCATATAACCAAACCATACGTGCTCCCTACGTGTCAACAAGTGGGTTGGAGGAGGGTTGGTGCCCCTCCCCGTAAAATAAATAACTCAAAGTCAGATGGCCACCCCTTATGGGATTATGGTGTCTGGCAATAGATAGATAGATAGATACACAGTGGAATCTCCAAAATTGCACACACTGCGATTTGGAAATAACCAATCTTATGGAGAAAATTACTTATGGGTCTGTCATCTTGGAAAAGTTGCCTGCCTTACCCCCAGACTTATATCCAATTGGTCACCAGGAAACACTAACAACCTGGAAAAGAAATTAGTAAAACACAGTTGATGGGAATGAACAAAATCGTAAAACATATTTAATGGGAATGAACAATATCATAAGATTTTTACCTGACTCTTACTGACGATATTGCTTGTGCAGGAAGTTAAGGAGCATTCTCGGAAGGAGGACTACGATTGGTTCATGCCTGACTTGACAAATGGACTTGAGGTAATGGTGGTGCACATAACACAAGGCATTGGAAAAGCGTCACTTTTGAGGCTGCATCCGCAGTTTTCATGTAATTTTTGTAATTTACTTAGTAAAGTGATGGTTATTGAGAGAGAAGGTGACTCCCAGTGTAATGTTTCAGCAAATGGAGAGAGACAGGAATTGGTGAGAGAGCTCAAATACCTGGGTACAGTGATAGAAAAGAGGGGAAAATGTGCAAAGGAATTGGAAAGTAGAGTGACACAAGTAAGGAAAGTTGCTGGAGGGGAAAATGTGCAAAAGAAGTGAAAAATAGAATGACTCAAGGAAGGAAAGTAGCTGGTGCTATGAAAGCCTTGATAAGAAACAGAGGATTGAGTGTTGCAGCTGCCCGAGGCTTACATGGAGTGTTAATGGCAGCTTTAGCGTATGAAAGTGAGACTATGGTGTCGGATGAAAATGAAGAGTCAAGAGTAAGAGCAGTGGAGATGGGACTGCTGAGGAATGTATGTGGATACAGAATAATGTGATTCGTGAAAGAAGCGGAGTGAGGAAGTCTGTGGATACCAGAATCGAAGAGAGTGTATTAAGATAGTTTGGTCATGTGGAGAGAACGGATGACGATAGAGTGGTGAAAAAGGTATATCTGAGCGAATTTGAAGGAGGGAAGAGGCAAGGTAGGCCAAGAAGAAGGTAGAGGGATGTGGTGGATGAGTGTGTGAGGAAGAGAGGTGTGGATGTTGGTGAGGCTAAGGGGCTGGCAAGAGACCGAGCTGAATGGATGAATTTTGTGTAAAGGATCGCATAACCAGGGATTTGGCACCCCATTTTAACGTGACAGCATTCAGAGTGACTCTGTCAGATAAGTACTGTATATATGAAGCTACAGACTGTGGTGAAATTTTTTTGGTCTGTCTGATGGAGCTTGAATGATGAGTGAATGGAAGCATGGCCCATTGAACTGGGCAAACTTAGGCTGTCTGGACATTGCTACTCCTTACTCTGCCCTAGGGTGGGAAAGGAGATCTGGATGATGATGTCCAGATGGTGATGATGATACTGATGTTCCAAACTGTTGCAAGATGTTGCTGTGTATTATGGATCTGTGATTAAAAATGGCATGATTTTGGAGATTCCACTGTATATATATATATATATACAGTAATCCCTCCAATATCCGATGTAATAGAGCCAAAGGCATGTCCGGATATTGGTTTTGTCTGGATATTGGTCCTGAAGCTCCAGCACTGGTTTTTCATGACCCTAACCTAACCTAACCTAAATCAGAAAACTACCTTCTTACCTCCCTAGTGGACATGTATAGCACTTATTTAGGTCCCTTTTCACATAAATAATGCATACATAGCATGAATTTAATGAATATTAACCCAAAAAATGATGATTTAGGGGTGAGTGAGTCATAGAAGCTCAGAACTTGCCAGCGTAGTATAAGTAAGTATCGGACATGGAAATCATCATTTCTCACATTTTATGCACTAAATTATTGGATACAAAGCATCAAATACAGTAAATGATGTTAATTACTACCATAAAAATGGTTAGGTTAGGTTAAGTTAGGTTAGGTTAGGTTAGGTTATGACCGGACATGAAAATCACTGCTTCAACCTTTTTCATAGCTGGTGCACTTAATAACCATGCATGAAAGAATTAAATTAAAAGCAGGAAATTATGATTAACACAATGTTAGGTTAGGTTTGGTTAGGACCGGACATGAAATTCACTGCTTCAACCTTTTTTCTAGCTGTTTTATTTAAGAACCATGCATGGAAAAATTAAATAGCAAGCAGGAAATTATGATTAACATTTAGGGTAATTTTTTAACACATGTACAGCATGATGAAAACAGGTTAGGCATGAAAATCTTTATGGTAACCATAGGTTAGGTTAGGTTAGGACCGGACATGAAATTAACTGCTTTAACCTTTTTTCTAGCTGTTTTACTTAAGAACCATGCATGGATAAATTAAATTGCAAGCAGGAAATTCTGATTAACATTTAGGGTAACTTCTTAACACATTAACAGCATCATGAAAACAGGTTAGGCATGAAAATCTTTATGGTAACCATAGGTTAG
>JAGKTI010008775.1:5278-32650 GCA_018397915.1 Birgus latro
AGAGAGAGAGAGAGAGAGAGACAGACAGACAAAGAAATATGAAGAGAGACAGAGACAGAGAGAGACAGACAAAGAAATATGAAATGTCCCAATTCATCTTCAAACATGGAGGTGATCAGCTTACGCAGCTTTGGTTACACAGTAAACCCTCATTCTGACAAATCTGGATCTGCTGGATTTGGGATCTAACAGACAAACCTGGGGGTCTCCCACCCAGCCTCTGAAACAATGGACTTGCCCAGCCATTTGAACAGATGCTGCCCACCCCATGTGCTACTAGGCTTCTGTACTCACTATGGAACGGAGTTCCACCATCCTCTGTGTGCATTCTGCATTGTAATTTACTCCCTGTGCTCTAATTTTCACCAAGATATTATCTGATGTATTATACAATAGAAGGAGGAGGCTGTAGCACCAGCTGAACAGGGTGGTACTCCCAAGGGGAATGGGAATGCTGGTGATAGGGAAAGCTAGAGCTCCTGTTTCACTAGATACCTAACCATCCCCCTTTGCTGACCTTTTCAGTGTGACACTAACATGGAGAGTAGACCAGCACACTCTCCCAAACATTTCCTCTAACTATCTTATGCACTACACCACATGTGCTTTACATATCACACAACGTACCCCACTACGTTACAGGGACTGACGCCAGCAAAGGCATGCAGCCAGAAAACTTTGCTCCTGCTACCTAGTGGCGGACTTTTGGGGGGAGGAGTGACAGGGGTTCCGCCTGCATAGATCATGGGTCCGGGACGAGATGGGGCTCGAACCTGTGCTAGAGGGTACAGGGCATTGCAGTTCCCAGGCTGCTGCTTCCACCCTATAGAGAGGGGCCCGAACCTGGGAGTAGCACCCCTATCAGAGGGTGCATAATGGCAGGGCAGTTACAGTGCCAAGGCACGCTTGGAGGGTGTCCCTGTAGCTGTCCTGACAGGGTGCCCCGAGGCCACTCCCACAGCCACTGGTAAGGCTGGTGGGCTAGGGGTCCCAGATTCACTGCCTGGACCTGGGACTGTGCAAGCCTGAGGACATTATATCACCCAGAGGGATGGGAGTGGGTTCAAGGAATGTAGGAAGTTAAAGGGGTAGAGCAGGGGAAGTCGCAGAGGTATTCAGTAGGAGGTGGGTGGATGTGGGATGTTTGCAGGAAGTCCGGTACAGGGGTGGATCAGCCAGACAGACTGTTGGGAAGGATTGCTACTATAAGTTGTTTTGGCAGGGGGGGGAACAGATGGACATGGGGGAGTGGGTGTGCTGGTTGTGGTGAAATGGGTGGAATATGTTATGAATGTTATGAGAGTAAGTGATAGGATATTTGTGGTGAAAATTTCAATCGGTGGAATGATGTTTGCAATTATCACAGCAAATGCTCCACAGGTAAGCTTCGATGAGGTAGAGGAGGATCAATTTTGAGATGACTTAACATGTGTAGTAGGTGGTATGGGGAATGATGAGATAGTGGTTTGGGGATGGTCATGCAGGTGAAGCAGCTCAAGGATATGAAGAAGTGCATGGGGGATATGCATATGGTTCAAGAAATGAGGAAGGGAAAAGGATACTTGAGTTTGGGAAGGCAATGAACATGATTGTGTGCAACACAAATTTTAGGAAAAGAGAGTAGGTTTATTACATACAAGTCTAGGGGAAATAGCAGTCAGACAGATTATTTTCTGGTCAGGAGAGCTGATAGGAGGTTAGTGAGGGATGCTAAAGTTATAGGAAGCAAGGAGTGCTTGCAGCTGCACAAATTATTGATATGTGATGTGGTGCTTAGAGAACAAGTGATGAAAATAAGGACTTCTGTACCTAGGAAGACCATATGGAAGCTGGAAAACCACAGAGTGAGGAATGCTTTCTATAGTGAGATGAGGAGAGTGGAGGCTGAACAGGGAGCCACTGACAGAGATGCTAATGAACAGTACTGAGCCCTCAAGAACAACCTCTTGAGAGTTACTGATGCAGTATGCAGTTGGACAAGAGGCCCAGCAAGATATAAAGTAACTTTGTGGTGGGATGAGGGTGTAGATGCTGCAGTTAAGGAGAAAAGAAGGCTTTTCAAGGAATGGAAGAAGGATGGTAACAAAGAAGAATATGCTGCCAAGCATAGGGCTAGAAGAGAGGTATACAGAGTGAAGTCTCAGTCACAGAGACTTTTACTTGATAACCTTAACTGTGTGGAAAGGAAGGATATGATATTTAAGGTGGGAAATCAGGTGAAGAAGGATAATCGGGAAATTATAGGTGAGCAGTGTGTGAAGAATGATGACAGAAAGGTAGTGGTGAACAGTGGTGATATTAAAGCTGCATGGAGAAAGCATTATACCCAGTTGTTGAATGAGGAGTTTGACTGAGACAGGGAAGGTTTGTGTCACGAATTTTCTACGCCATGAAATTATGTATCGTAAATCATGACCAAGTGATTTGTAGGAACGATGAATAGTTCTGAAGTCTGTGAGAATTTGCCATTCTCTTAACCGTCCACTCGTGTACAGTACTTATATTTGCATCAAATTGTCAAAACTTTCGTCATTTTTTCGCGAGTGATTGTCTTTATGTACAGACAGTGCATTCCTCTGAACGATAATTTCCGAATTGTCATTTCTTTGCACTTGTCTCCCTGGCCGTTAGTTGGCCACGCCTCTTTCACACGTCTCTTACATTGGACACTCAAACACAGTCAGTCGTTCCTTAGCAGTCACGAAGAGCGGGTTTGCGATACCCAACGCGGATAGATTTCCTAGTGTTTTCCCAAATCTTCCACCAACTTGGTGATTGACTAGAGCAGCGACCATCTCTACTGAATAGTATTTTTTTTGTTTTTCCTAGGCTTAAGGCTATTTAGCTATTTGTCTGAGTGCTTGAGTGAGTGCATTTCCCTTTCTTTGATTTTGAATAGATTCATGTAACGTAAATTTATTTTCTTGTAATTAATAAATTTACAGTTCGTTTTCTTGGGCTTTGTTAAATGTAACAGTCGTGTTTGATTTCCCCACATATTTAGTACACTTTTGCTACTCCAAGTTAGCATAACTGCTTATATTAATCACGACTGGTACTTAGGCCAGCTCTAGGTATTAATTCTTAAATCTGTTGTGCCAGCTAGGAGTTTGGCTCAGCCAAGATCCTGTTTATTATTTTTTTTTTTTTTTTTAATGTTAAGGGGTGAACTAACATTCTCAGAGGCCAACAATACAGTAATACAGCCCTCTTAAGTGTTTAGTCTCTGCTGTGTACTGTTGAGAAAGTCTATAAATTCTCGACTCCAGAGGATTGGCGAAGTAAGCCAGCATATAAGTGAAATCGCCACTTGATTTCACGAGTCGATTCTCTCGTGATAACTGACTCGATAGTTATTCCTAGTGTCCATAGATGCATTTTCATTTTCCCCCTGATAGTTTGGAGCCAGCAGATCCAATGTCTGGCCCTTGGCTTTTGATTGACACTGCTATTGTGAGTGAGGTGGTAGGCAGGATGCAGGTGGGGAAGGCAGCAGGTGTGTCTGAGTTGACTGCTGAAATGCTGAAGGCCTCAGGAGATATAGGAGTGAGGTTAGTCACTGACCTGATAAATACAGTTATTTATGAGTGTGTTCTCTCAAATGATTGACTGAAGAGTGTAACTGTAAATGTGTACAAGAGGCAATTATATAGGTATAAAGCTTTTAGATCAGATAATGAGGGTAATGGAAAGTTCTAGAAGGTATGATTAGAGAGAGTGAATACTGATGAGATGCAGTTTGGGTTTATGCCAGGCAGGGGAACCACTGATGCCATATTCATTGTTCAACAGCTTAAGGAAAAATATACAGGAAAGAAGGGAACTGTACTTTTTGTTGGTCTGGAGAAGGCCTTTGACAGTCCCTAGAGAAGTGAAGTGGGCAATGAGAAAGCTTGGGATCAAGGAGTGGTTGGTTAGGGTGGTTATGGCCATGTTTGTGGGTGTTCACACCCAGGTAAGAGTGAATGGAGATTTGAGTGATGAGTTTCCCATGAATGTTGGTGTGCATTAGGGGTCAGTTTGAGCCCCTTATTGTATATCATGATACTTGATGCCCTCTCACATCAGAAATGGACTCCTGTGGGAGATACTGTATGCTGATGATTTGGTGCTAACTGCAAAGAATGAAAGAAAGGTGGAGAAAAGATTTAGGAACTAAAGAGACAGTATGAGGCACAATGGCTCAAGAGTAAATGCAGATAAAACAAAAGTGATGATATCTAGGGTTGGTGGCAGTACTGTCAAAGAAGAGAGAGAGTGACCATGTGCAACTTGACACAAGGGCGTGAGAAGTAATTCCATCTTGTGCAGTGTTTGTGATAAGTGGCTGCACAAGAGATGTAGTGGTATTAGATGTAAACTGCAAGATAATGTTGATTTATGTGTGTGGCGTGTTGCAGAGAGAAGGTGGAGTTTGTCAGGTGTGAAAGGATTGAACCTGCTGGTGAGTCTCTTGAGTGTGTGGAAGAGTTTTGTTATTTGAGAGAGACATTATGTGCTGAAGAAGGGGCTGGAGCTAGCTCTGTGGCTAGGGTGAGAAGTGGTTAGAAAAAGTTCAGAGAGCTGTTGCCTCTCCTGACAATGAGAGGGCTCTCCCTCCATACTAAAGGATCTTTGTATGCAGCACATGTTAGGAGTGTAATACTGTATGGTAGTGAGACCTGGGCAGTAAAGGAAGAGGATATTCGCAGGCTCAAACGTACAGAAATGACAATGATTAGGTGGATGTGCAGTGCGTCCCTGCGTGCAAGGCCTGGGGGGGGATGGGTTTACGATGGAAGAGTTGAGAGGTACGGTGGGACTGAAGTGTATTGGTGTTGTGATGAGGAAAGGTAGATTAAGGTGGTTTGGGCATGTGAAGAGGATGGGGGATTGTATCATCCCCGTTATATGCCTGTATATATGCCCCCCCCATGTATATATGCCTCCCCTCCACTGCATATGTGCCCCCACTAAAAGCGCTGACTAAACAAGCGCTCCCACTGCTCGAGCAAGCAGATGTATGTCAGTAAGGGGCTGACATTCGTAAGGGGAAAATTCTGTTCAACTACTCAACATAAAAGCCCTTAAATAGCTACTCCAGGACTTTCATTAAATCATCAAGGGACTGTGGATAACATTTGGTAGCAGCGGTGTCTCGAACCATCGTTTCTGACCACCTCCTACAGTGTTTAGTGACACCAACAAATACTCGACGCCCCGCATCTCACAGCCTCACCCCCACAGTGCCTCTCGAGGTGTAATACCGGATGTGCCACTACAGGTGTACAACTTCACTCACCAGTGCCATTCTCTAAATCGTCCCACCCCCACACATTGCTCCTGGCCGCAAGTGTCATCACCCCCGACCTACACACCTGTCTCACCTGTCCCCGACACCTATTCAGTGCCATCATATAGTGTCCCCTCCTCTCAAGGTGTCACCTCTCCAAGTCTGCCGTTCACCCCGACGCCACCCTCCGCATCTTCTGCCCACCAACTCTGCACTTGCCCTGTGGGGACATTTGCCCTCGCCACCGCACCTCACACTCTCGCCCCTCGGTGCCCATCACATGGACTGGATTAACTGCTCGGACTCACATTCACGTACCGTCTCCCAGCCTGCCTCCACTGAGCGTGATTGTACCTCTCTCAGCCAAGTCATCTTCACTACCAGTCTCCTCCACCATGAGCCAAGCAAGGGACCTCCACATTCACAACCAGTCTCATCTCCAGCGAGTTGACCTACCACTACCCACTCACGTCCTCCTCTCCACTTCATTGAAAACTCAGCTGTGTAACTATAATAGTATATCTTCATCCACCCATTAATGACTTTCTATAGAGATTATCCTCTGGATTATCTCTACAGATTGCATATTATTGTCAATATTCATCTCAACCCCCCCCACTTCAAACTCATCTTCACCGACTGTATTTATTACTCATCTCACTAAAGGGGAGGCGGTAGCTCGATCGGTAGAGTTTTTTTTTTTTTTTTATGTGTCCGACTCTGGGCATAGGCTTTACAGCCTGCTGTCAAGGCCCAGCCGTCCTCATACACCTCTACATGTCACCACTTCGGCGCTAACACCCATTGTCCATATTGAATACATGCTAGGGCTGTCTCATACAGGACTGGTGTATTGGTATTAGCGGGGTTATTTTTACGACATGTCGGCGGGTCCTCTGATAGATCAGTAAAGCCTGATTTTAATGAAATTCAAATCCTTAAACTGTTCCCTGCCTCAGCGAGGATTCGAACCTGGGTCCCACGGGACTGCAAGCCAACTCTCTACCGATTGGCTTGCTTCATTTCCCACCGAACCACATACTTCCAATCCAGATACTATCCATCCAAATACATCATACTCTACCCCTGACTCTATGCAGCTTTCTTCTATCCCTGCTCCTTCCACTATCGTTCACTCTCCTGCCCCACATCATCTCCCGTCTCACTTATCCTTAACTACCACTACCTCCTCTCTCTCTCCATCCCCTACTTCAATCACTTCCACACTTCCAACCATGGCCCAAACAACCCCTACTCCACAGTCTATCTATCTTGACAATACCAATCATCCCAAATTTACTGACGAGGACTCAACTTGGTCTGTTAATGATTTCCTCAGAGAAGTAGAAACCGACATCCACAATCAGCAGATTACAGATGAAAACCTCAAAGTCTCGTATCTCATGGGTCACTTACACCAAGGCAAATCGGACGTCAAATCCACGATCCATGCAGGACATTTCGAAGGTATTAAAACCTTTGATGATTTCCGTAAGGAACTCATAAAACTTTGTTGCCAGCATTAAAATGCCGCATCTCACACTGGATTCACTAATCTCCTCACTCAGATGTATGAGGATTTCACAGTCCCAACACAACATGCCAAACTACGCAAAGCAGCCGCTGCCAATGAAAGCCACTAGTAGTGAGATGCACCAATTACTTATGGGCACGAAATGGATAGAAGAAGTAGATGGAGCTCCTATGCTTTTACTCAACAACTTTGCAGACTTAATTGGTTACCTGAGATTCCTCCATTGGCTTGATCCTAGACAGAGAGAGATAGCCCTGGAGATAGGTTTCAATCCAGGAGATAAAACTGTTCAGATCACTCAAACCATCCATGAAAGGACAGGCTCAAACCGCATGCTTCAGGCCACAAACTGCTCCTTGGTCTCACAAGTCTGTCACACTTCCACTCCACCCGACCAATACTGCTCCCGTTCCACCACACGAGGCAGACCTGCCATGCATCGTCCTCCAACCGCCGGTCGTGATCAATCTAGTGTCCGACGGAACAGACAATCCTTGGTTCTCTGATGGCACTGTGGTAATCCCAGACATTGAGAATCAGTTGCGACCATAAACACAGACGGCCTCACTTCCAAACTAGACAGCGTACACCTTCCCGCTCACGTCGTCCTACATGCAAGTATCATAGGGCCAGTACGACTCACACTACTGAGGAATGTTGATACCTCAACCGCCGCCAGTCAGGGGAAGCGCAGCACCCATATTGGACCAATATGACGTAGCAACAGACCACCAACTCCCCATCTGCCATGTTGGGCCCATAACTTCCTCAGGCCTAGTCATTCTAGGATGGAGTAATGACATACCAACATCATTCTTCATGGACACAGGATCTATAGTAAACTTGTTCTCTGATACCTCTTGAGACATCATTCAATGTCAATGCAAACAAGTCAGTTTCCATGAGCTACCTGACATTCACCTATGCGGTGTAGAAGGCTCAGAGTTTAAGGTCAAGGGAAGAGTCACTTTAGAAGTACAACTAGACAGCACCTTGCTCCCTTTCTCAATAGAATTTCATGTTACTAACGAATTGAAATA
Organism: Birgus latro; assembly: GCA_018397915.1. Taxonomy (NCBI): domain Eukaryota; kingdom Metazoa; phylum Arthropoda; class Malacostraca; order Decapoda; family Coenobitidae; genus Birgus; species Birgus latro. The sequence continues at coordinate 13,125 of JAGKTI010008775.1, forward strand.
TCCAGCAGATGCCCTTATTGGCTTACCCACCATGGCACAACACTCCATTGCATTACTACCTGCCTGTAGTAGTATGGACATTTCTGGGTTCCCAGTATGCAGTATGGAATGTCCCCATCCTGTACTTACGATAAACTCAGTCATTCAGTCCCCTCTGACTCTCGCACTACCTAAAAGAACAGACCAAGTCAAGCCATCATCATCATCATCTGAGAATAAAGACATCATTCCCTTACTGACTGAGAGCAAGGACATGAATTCCTCAACACCTGATGATACATCCTCTCAGCACTCAGAAAAGGCTCTTCCAAACTCCTCTAATGACGACACAACAGCCGACTCAGACATGTCTCGGTTAACTACCTCACTGAGTCTGACTGATGTTCTCCAGCACGCAGAGACGAGGCGTGCAGTAACGAATATGTGCACAATTTTGTTACCACATGAGTTCACCAAAGTCTCTGTTTGTGTTGTAGGTGTGAAAGAAGGAGTGGATGTACTAACACTACCTGAGACGTGTTGTGTGAATGGCTTAACTTATGAGTCAGTGTGGTGCACAGTCTCAGAGAACAGTCTATGCTATTTATACTTGCTCAGTCACTAATGCTCTACTGAAACTTAAAAGTGGTGTAAAGATCGGAGACTTCCTAGTATACCCAGCGCCGTAAAGGTGTGCCAGGAATCCTCTATCCCTACTGCTCATACTGATGATGATAGTCAACCAACAGGTGTATGTGCCATTAACTCTACGAGATCTGCTCTGACTCGTTCACCTGACCTGCTCTCGAGTCTAACTTGCAATGATTTTCCACAACATTAATCTCAACTGCTCAACCTTTTGCACACTTACAGAAATGTGGTAGCCTTACCCAGACAACCGATGGGCACAGGACAGACTTTGTTAAACATCACATCAAACAGGTACCAGGAACACAGCCGATTTACATACCAGTGTTTTGGTTACCTCACAGGTTGAGAAAACACACAGATCAGCTGGTACAGCAAATGATAGTTCAGGACATTATCGAACCCTCCGTCAGGCCATGGAATAGCTCTCTTTTCTTAGTCCCAAAGAAGGACGGCAACTTTAGACCAGTAGTGGACTACTGTAAAGTAAACTCTGTAACTGTTCCAGGCCGTTTCCCATTACCCGTCCTCACAGATTTGCTAGAATCACTAGGTGACAATAACGTAGTCATTTCACCCCTAGACCTCCTCAGTGGCTACTGGCAGGTTGAAACAGAAGGATCCTCTCGTCCAATTACAGCCTTCAGCACCCCTTCTGGACATTTTCAGTCTAAGAGACTTCTTTTTGGTTTGAGGAATGCTCTTTCAGTATTCATGCGACTTATCCATTCAGTCTTCAGTGGCATGATGGGACACTCTCTTTTTGCTTACCTAGATGACATCATTGTTGTGAGTAAATCAGTCCCTGACCATTTTGCCAAACTACAACAAGTATTTGAACGTCTATAGCTAGACGGTCTGATAATCAACCTCAGTAAATGTGACTTCCTGAGAAAGAAAATCAACTTTCTAGGACATGTCATCGATGCACAAGGCATTCATACTAATGACAAAACTAAGGCAATCATCAACTTCCCAGAACCTACCACTACCAATGCTGTAAGGAGTTTCCTAGGCCGAAGTGGTTATGCCAAGATCGCCGCTCCCCTAACCCACTTACTAAAGTAGAGTGTACCCTTTGTATGGACTAACGATCAGCCACAGGCTTTCCAAGCACTAAAAACAGCTCTTGTAAATGCCCCAATTTCAGCATTCCCTGATTATATCAAACCCTTTCTTCTATGCACAGACGCCTCAGGAACAGGACTTGGTGCAGTTTTAATGCAACTCGATCAAGCATCAAGGAAGCGTGTAATAGCATATGCTAGTCGCGCCCTTACCATCGCTGAACGCAATTACAGTGTCACCGATTTAGAAGCTTTGGCAGTAGTCTGGTCATTGAAACATTTCAGAGACATAGTATATGGTTATCCAGTGCATATCCAGATGGACCACCTCCCTCTATGTGATTTGTTTAAGGGACACAACCTCACAGGTAGGTTAGCTAGATGGTCCATCACCATCCAGGACTTCAATCCCACTTTTCAGTATATCCCAGGATAATCGAATGTAGTCGCAGACGCCCTCTCATGTCATGTAGCCGCACCTGTCATGTCCCTGCAGCCCAAGGTCACTGACAGCACAACCCTAACATCAGATGTTGTTCAAAACTCTCAGTGCAAAGATCCCATATGGTCCAAAGTAGTTTATTTCATAGAATTAGGCGATGCCTCGACCTTACCTCCTTTACCAGTACAGTACCACTAGATGATTTCATACTAAAAGATGATCTCTTGTGCAGAAAAACATTCCTTACAGGAAAGGATTTGCCCAATAGAGAAGTACATGTACACCAACTCATTGTCCCTACTGACCTAATATCTGCGATCCTTCACATCGTTCAAAATACACCTCATGCATCCCATCCAGGTAAAGACCGATGCTTGCGCCAAGCACGTCTCGAATACTATTGGCCAACCATGCGCTGCGAAATCAATGTGCACTGTGACTCTTGAATCTCGTGCCACTGCCACAAAGGATCATTACCTGCAACACTCCTACAATACCCAATCCCGTCATGACCATGGGAAACAGTCTCCATCGATCTTCTGAAACTCCCTCTTACGGGATCAGGCTCTGAGTATTTGTTTGTAGCAGTCGACCACTTCTCACGCTACTGTGTCCTCATGCCCCTCTCAGATAAGACCGCGAAGTGTTGCACGTGCCTTCGTAGATCACGCAATTTGCCCGTTCAGTACACCACATACCATCCTTATTGACAATGGTACTGAGTTCAACAATAGTCTCCTGGATGAGATCTGTTGCCACTTTAAAATTAATAAATGCAATGTCATGCCTACCCATCCGGCTTCCAATGGCCTTGTAGAGCGTGCCTCAGACACCTAGGCTCCCACAGTTCGTCATGGGATGACTGGATTCCATAAGTGGCATCCTCAATCAACAGCTCCATCAATGCATAAATTGGCGAATCTCCCTTCTTTGTCCTCTTTTGACAAACACCTACCATACTCCCTGTCATCCTCAAAGCCAGACCCCATCTATAACATGGATGATTATGTCAAAGTAAAATTGGCCAACTTCCAAACAATCCATCAGTATGTAACATCCAATCTCGCTTCATCTCAGGAGGACACGATGCAGCGCCAACCTAAATCTGCCTCTCCTATCACTATCAACGTTGGTGATCTAGTCTTTGATCATTCCCATATGTGCACCTCTAAATTGGATGACAAATTTACCGAGCCCCATTGCGTACTCAATAAACAAGGTAACAAATTTCACATACAAGACCTATCCACTACAGACACCAAGTAGGTCCATGCAGACGATCTAAAGCGTGCACCATGAGGCCTAGTGTTGGAAGAATCACTTACACGGCCTACAGCTACACCTCCTACTCCACAAATCCCTCAATCTACCCCATCTCCACCTACACCTACTCATTCATCAACTAATCAATATCGATCCAAACTGCGTTCTGCCCGTCACCCTCTCCAGGAACTCTCCCATTAATTCTAACCTAATTCTCTAGGTACGACGTTAGCGGTCTACCTGCAGGCAGTGCTGACCCTCCTAGGGTCCGGGTCGGGTGAGGACGATGGTGGAGTATGTCCCAGGGCCTTGATCAGCTCAGAAGGTGAGGTAATGCTCATCGAAGATGTAGTCTCCCTGCGCTATGATCTTGCGCCCCTGGCCAACATAGCCATCGCCCTGCCTGCCTACGCGCACCAGCTCCACGAAATGAAGACCCATCTCTCAGCTATCATGGGGAAACACAATCCAAATCAGTATTTATATCATCTTTTCCTACCACTCTCCTGGCAGTTGCAATACATAACTGACAAATTCACTGAGCTCAATGACACATTTTCCATTCAGGCACCCGTAGGTCGTTCTCGTGTGTAAATGAGGTCTCTCTGACCTAGGAGGTGAGATTCTAAGTGGCTTGTTTGGTGTCGCTCCAGCCCGTGACCTTTCTGGCTTCAAATCTGATCTTGCTCATTTAGCTTCAGCCCTAGAATCTCAATGCTGAGTCATCAAGGTCCAATACACTATGTTACAGAAGATTACGGTCCACCTAAATGAAGTAACTTACACTCTGAACAACTTCACCGACATCTTAAAACAACACCTCTCACATCTCGACGGTATTTCCCAGTTCTTCTATCTCAAACTCAGCATGGATAATCTCCAATTAGCCGTTGACTCTCTACTCTCTCAAGCCACTACCTTGGTTCGTATTCTAGTCGAGGCTATTAATGGACGTGTCACTGCAGACTTAGTACCTCTCTCTGCTCTCCATTCTGTACTAGAATTGGCTCACTCTACTTTCGGTCTGTCCCCAGTACTCCCCTACTCTTCTCAAGAATACTACTATCCAGTTCTCGAAGCCACTCTCCTCACCAAGTATGTCGTTGTCTATATTCCTCTACGTTCTGCCATCACCTTCAACCTTTTCCACATCATTCCCTTCCCTTTCCGGTACAGTAACTCCTTATTGCAAGTATCTGTTCCTTCGGAATATTTCCTCCTCTCCAATGACCACCTTTCAGTTGCCTTCCTTTCTTCCACAGACCTCCAGAAATGTTCCTCCCTCACCCCTACCTCTCGTCTATGTGCTGCCCACCTTTTCGCTATCTTCCCTAGCAGCGCTACACCCTGTGAGTCTGCTTTAGTTCGCAACCATTCCATATACTCGGCCTGTTCCTTTGTTCCAACTCCTGAACTCCCTGTCCACCATGCTCACTTCAACCACATCCAGTACTTCTTCTTCATTATTCCCATCTCTGTCACCATCGTGTGTCCTGGTTCTTCGGTCCGCTCCGTACCTGCTAGTGGTCTCTACAAAGCACCGGACTATTGTACCGTCAAATCAGAGTCAGTCATCACTTGTGCCACTCACTATCACCAATCAGTCCATAAACACTCCAATGACATCTTCCAACCAATCGACACACCTTCCAACCTGCCATCTGCTAACATTACCATCACCTCCCCCAACATGCAAATGCGAACATTCCTCAACGACAGTGACTTCATTATGGATCAATTTTCTCTGGCCTTCAGCCGTTCATGGGTTCATCCAACAGTTGTGTTTCCCCCTGTGGTTATCTCTTTCATAGGTTTTCTACTCATAATCTGTGCAGTGCACTGTTGTGTCAGGAAAATGGAACACAGACTGCAAGAAATCAGAATCGCAACAGGAATAGTGTAACGTCCACAGAACGCCGAAGCTACCCGTACTTAGTGCCCTCACGTTTAGTGACTACCAATGCCAACTGAATAATATACAAACTGTGGACAGAAATAGTACCACCAGCAAATGATGGCATTTCTCTGATACAGTAATGTGTGACACACACACACACACACAAAAAAAAAAAAAAAAAGGAAATGTGCAAACTATATAGAAAAAAGTTACAATTATTATATATAACTAAGAACCTAAATGAACATATACTCATATTTACTCCTTGTGTATCATATATCAACATAACTCCTTGTGTATCTTATATCAACATACTTCCATTGCAACCATGTATATTACTTGAATGCATCCCCTTGACATGGCCATGTCCTCCCACCACCCCTATATCATACTTCCTCATTGTACAATTGCCCCACCTGCCTAAGTAGTATAACCAAACCCCAATATAACTCCTCTCTAGTGTCAGGAGACACCATCTCAGCTACCAGGGGTAGTATTGTACCATCCCCATTATGTGTCTGTATATATGCCCCTCCCCCCCCCACTGCATAAGTGCCCCCATTAAAAGCGCTGACTAAACAAGCGCTCCCACGGCTCGAGCAAGCAAATATAAGTCAGTAAGGGGCTGACATTCATAAGGAGAACACTCTGTTCAGTACTCATCATTAAAGCCCTTAAATAGCTACACCAGGACTTCCATTAAATCATCAAGGGACTGTGGATAACAGGATGATAATTGGGTGCAGAAAGTGAGAAGCGTTAATATTGGTGGTGGGGTTGCTAGGAGTAGACTGAAAAAGATGTGGGACGAGGTCATTTAGTGTGACCCCATGGTTAGGGGACTGAACAGGGAGGCTGCCATAGATCGAGCAGCATGTAGAGCCACCATCAGGTGACCACGGCCGATGCATGCAAGCATGTTGGAGCTTTCAAGAACGAAATGAAGGCAAGTTGTGCTAAGTGTATAGGAGAAGCTTGAGATGACTGATATTTTGGAAAAAGGTGTAAATGTGGCACAGATTTTTAGAGAGTATGGCATTGAAAAACAAACCATCAGTGATGCCAAGTTGAAGGCCAGCCTTCGTGCCCTTGCCTTTAAATACAGTGAGCCCTTACATTTTGCGTCTAATTGGTACCATGAGGTTGGCACGAAACCAGAATTTTGCGAACCGAAAACTATTAAAACAGTGATAAAAAATCTAATTGGTTTTAGAGCCCCCCCCCCCCCAAAAAAAAAAATCATTCTTTTTCTCACTTTTGAGACATAATTCTCATAAAACAGGATATCAGAATAACTGACAACCATTTAAATGTGATAAAAATGTTAAGAAACATTACATAAATGTAACACCAGCCTGAAAAGTCTTTGTCTTATCCTCTACTGAATACTTTTTCCTCTTCACACCGACTCGATATTCATGACGTTCTTTTCTCTTCTTGCCTCCATCCTTTGAACTTCCCAGTATTTCAATGTCACCACTATTACCTGGTCCTCCAATGAATGAATAGGAAGCCATAATACAGTACAGGTAGACCAAATGAGAACAATAGCTGAATGAAGGGAAAGCCAAAAAAAAGTGACCATGGCTACGATCACTACCAGATCACCACACACAGTCTCACAGCTGGCGGGAACGGTGCAAACAACTTGGCAAACAACAGCTGACGATCACCTTGTCCACCAAAACCCCATATATTGATGCGAAAGGTGAATTAATGATCGTGAGACATAAGTTCTTGGAAATTTTGTGCTTTCCTGAGAAGGGTAAATCCGTGAACCCAAACTCCGCGAAACATAAGGGCTCACTGTGTGCCCCTGGAAATGGTAATGGTAAGAGTACTAAGACCACCAGTATAACAGACCATAAAAATGTGCACGTGTGCAAGGACAAGCAACTTGATAAAGTTGCTTTTAAACACAACAAAGGTATAACTGACAAATGTAAGGAAGAACCCAAATTGTTTTATAGATCTGTCAACGGCAAACTGAAACAAAAGGAAGGAATCACCAAACTGAAAGTAGAAGGAGAGGTCTATAAAGATGCGGCAATTCAAGCTGAAGTAATGAACAAATGTATCCAATTGGTTTTCACTAAAGAAAGGGATTTTGTAGAGGAAGAGGGAGTGACTAGAAATGTAGTGATAAAAGATATAAAAGTGGAGGTGCAGGAAGTGTATAAATTACTGGAAACTCAAGATGTAAGGAAAGCCCCAGGACTGGATGGAATCTCTAATTGAGTACTGAAGGAATGCAGAGAACAACTGGCAGATAAGAGTCACAGTTTAATTGTGTTCTCTGGAAGAGGCGAAAGTGCCTCGGGAATGGAAGAGGGCAATTGTGATACCAATTTATGAGGAAGGAAACAAGGAAGAACCCCTGAATTATAGACCAGTGTCCCTGACCAGCATGGTCGCAAAATTGTGAAAGAGAATCCTGAAAGATAGATGGATAAAATATCTGGAAGGGATGAACATTTTGGCTGAAAGTCAGTTTGGATTCAGAAGTGGAAGGTCATGTGTTTCCAACTTGTTGAGCATTTATTCGAGAGCGACTGACGTACTAGAGGAGAGAGATGGTTAGGTGGATTGTGTGTGTTTAGATTTGGAGAAGGCCTTCGACAAAGTACCCCATAAGTGACTATTGTGGAAATTGGAGCATATAGGAGGACTGATGGGAAACCATCTGGAGTGGATGAGAGACTTTTTGAGAGACAGACAAATGAGGACAGTAATAAAGGACAGGATGTCTGGATGGAGGGAAGTAACAGGTGGAGTCCCACAGGGCTGTGTTAGTACTAGTAATGTTCCTGATTTATGTAAATGATATGGTAGATGTAATGAACAATTATACAAGTCTGTTTGCTGATGATGCAAAGATCTTGGGGAAAGTAGAAGTTGAGGAAGACTGTAAAATGCTGCAGGAGGATCTGGATAGGATACATGATTAGAGCCAGATGTGGAAAATGAAATTCAATGCAAAACAATGTAAAATATTGGAAATGGGTAAAAGTACCAAGAAGCCATTACTGAATTATTTGATGGGTAGTGAACCAATCACAAAAGTGGGAGAAGAGAAAGGTTTGGGAGTGCTGGTCCAGGATAGTTTGTCACCTGAAAAACACATTAACAAGACAGTTAGAGAGACATATGCTGTATACTCTTGACTAACATAAGAGTAGCATTTCATTACAAGGATGAGGAGATGATGAAAAAATTGATAGTGGCCATGTCTGCCCCAGGTTAGAATATCCAGCAGCAGTGTGGTCCCCACACAAAAAAGAAAGATATAAACAAGATTGAGAGAATACAAAGAACAGCAACCAAGATGGTCCCCAGCCTGGCAGATGTTGTATAGAGACAGGCTGGAAAAGCTGGATTTGCCTTCCTTAGAGGAAAGGAGAGAGAGGGGAGACATGATTGCAGTGTTCAGGGCCATGATGGGAGTAGATAATACTGACAGAGAAGATCTGTTTGTATGGGATACGAGAGTAACAAGAGGGCACGCAATGAAACTGAAGAAGCCAAGCTTCTTGAAGGATATCAAGAAAAATAGTTTTCCTTAGAGATGCATAGACCTGTGGAACAGCCTGGACAAAGAGATCGTCCAGTCTAAAAACTTAAACGAGCTCAAAGCAAAATTTTACTTACTGAGAAACAGAGATGGGACCCCATGAGCATAGCTCATTTCCTGTATATCACAACAAGGTAAATACAACTAAGTAAATACAACAGCACAAATGTGCTCCACAAATGTGGGGCTGTTATACAGTTTGCAACTTTGTTTGACTGCTGAATCACTAGCCAGGCATCTTAGCATTAAAGACTTCATGGCATCAGATGGATGGCTGAGGTTCCAGCCCCATCAGGGCATTATTAACTGACAACTGTGCCCTTTCACAAGAAATTGAGTGAAATTGCTGAAAGTGAGGGACCTCTATTAAGCCAGGTTTATAACTTTGAGATATGTCTTATTCTGGCATACACTTCGGTAGGCTCTTGCATCAGGCAATGCTGTAGCTAGGTGGAAGGTGAACAAGGTCAGGCTCTCAGTGTTGTGTGGCACCCATGCAGAAAGAAGCCACCACATCACACTTGTTGTTGTGGGTACGTCCCATTATCCTTGAGCCATTAAGGATATTTTGGATCACTTTCCCATCCATTATTATGCTAGTGTTAAGGCCTGGTTCACTGCCTGCAAATTTTAGTGAGTGTTACTTCAGTCACCTGATGCCCAAGATGAAAGCATTCCAAGCGAACATACCGAAAATATTGCCTCATCATCAGTTTTCTTTGAATATTCTAGACAATGCACCTGACCATTCTGAATTCCATCAGTTGGTTGCTAAGGACGAGCATATCCAAGTTCTATTTCTGAACCAAATGCAACAGCCCCATGATCCAGCCAATGGATTTGGGCATATCCAAGTCTTGTTTCGGCCACCAAACACAACAGCCTATGATACAGTGAGTCCTCGATATACGAAAACCTGAAGTACAAATTTTCAATGTTACGAAAGCGACGAATATAGGACAAATTCCACAATACGAAAATATCTGTCTCGATGATACGAAAAGCAATATGAATGGAAACACGAAAATTTCAAAATGGGCACGGTGCACAGCACCGTGCTCACTTGCAGCGAGGAAACTCCTGTCTGGTAAACAATTTTTCATGCACTTCTCAGTTAAGTCCACGTCCTTCCTCGTAGCTTTGCTGTAAATGAGGATATTTTCGCAGCTCTATTCCTCTTCACACTGTTTAGACATGCCTCCCAAACGCCCTGCATCATCTCCAGCATCAGGGGAGCCTGTTGCAAAGAAGCAGCAGCACCGTACTCTAACTCTGGAAAGGAAATTGGAAATTATAAGATGCCACGAGGAAGGGCAGGGAGTCTCAGAGATTGGGCATGCTTTAAGCCTTGCAACTTCCACTGTTGGGACTGTGACCAAGAAAAACGAGATGTACAGAAAATGGCCACCTCATTCTCTACATCTACAGATATTACGTACTTCTACAGGTATTACTTACTTCAAAATAGGAGGGGTAAAGTTTAGGTGGAGGGTCTGAGGGGGTCCTGGGATGCATCCCCCCATTTCCATGTATATTTCAATGAGGGAAATCATTCCAATATATGAAATTTCGAATTTTGAAAAGTTTTTTCGGTCCCTATCCATTTCGTATATCAAGGACTCACTGTACAGCCAATGGATTAGAGTGTTATCTACAATGCTAAACTAATCAGTTATCACATTTTCCTCCAAGAAATCCTCATTATTGAAAAAACGATGACGAGGCAGAGGACACTAGGGACATAAGAACTTTGCTTTATCTCTATAGCTATGTAATGTAAACGCCTTAATGTATAGCTAGCTGTATAATGCAGCTGTACAAAACCATAATGTAGATGTTAGGAATTCTGTTCTGGCTAGATCAGAATACTTTGCATGCACAGCACAACCTGAGTAGCTCTGAGCTACTGCTCCTCTCTTGGCAGCAGTGGCAAGACTTCATATACGACACATACAGTATGTATCACTCGGCTCAATTAAATCAAAAAGCTCCATACTGAATTTGAGTCATCACCAGCACCATCTCCGAACTCCTGTTACAAAATGATGTTTCTTCCTCTTCACCGTTTTCTTAGTGTCTAGCATTATATTGGATATTCCCATGTGTGTCTGGAGGTATAAATACAGTACTGTACAGTAGCTGAAAGACCGAAGAACATAGTCACAATTAGCTGGGGGACTGTACATACTGTATAAGTTGGGTATGGTATTGGATGGAAAGATATTGCTTCGTATCTGGAATTCATCCATATCCAGATACACCAATGGCTCTATTACATCAGATAATCGAGGGATTACTGTGTTCCTTTTCCTCTACTCTTCAGTGACGTGACTCCCTAAATACTGCATCAGTGTACTCTTAAAGTTTACTTCTGTCTCACGACCATTTGTCCATTGCCTTTGTCCCGTCTTACCTCTTACATTCACGTCAGTTGGACTGTTCCTTCATCTTTGTCCTATGTTCCTCTTTAGTGTCCTCCCTATCACAGTTGCTCCCTGTGAGAATACTCTTGTCCATAACCTTTCAGTCAACACTATTCCTTATACATTGTCCTTCACACCTGCTCCAAATATACCCATTTTCTGCATTCACTTGGACCATGTGCACTACTTCTATTTTCCTGCTATGTTATTTGTTGGCACTTCCTGTTCGAACACCCCTGTCAAGTCATTCAAAGTTTCTGGTCTTTACACAGCTCCAGATAATTGTTCCATAAAGTCGAATTCTCTTTCTACATACCTAACATTCCAACATTATGCCATTCATAATTTTGAAATCTTTGTATCTATTAGCCCATTCTGTGCCATGTCCGTATACATAAGGGCAAACCAATAGTGTCAAAATTGCTGAGTCTGTATATATACAGTATACAGACTAACTCATACTACCCTAAGTTGCCGAGTCCGTATATGTACGTACTAACTCACAGTACCCTAATTTGCCGAGTCCATATAAATATACAGACACGGTTTTCCACACATCTGCATGAAATCATGCCAATAGTGTGTGACAGAAAATGGGATAACAGACACCCCTCTTCCCCTCCCATGTCTTATACCAATACAGTGGATCCCCGTTATATGAAAGCCTGATATAAGAAAAATTGATGTTACGAAAGTGAGGAATATAGGACAAATTCCATTATACGAAAGGTATCTGCCTCAATGATACAAAATGCCAACACGAAAGGAAATACGAAAAATTCAAAATGGGCGCGCTGCACAGCGCCACGCTCACTTGCGGCGAGGAAACGAACTAACCCTTCTCAGGTAAACAACTTTTCGCGCACTTCTCAGTTCAGTCCACGTCCCTCCTGGCAGCTTCGCTCTATGTGAGGATATTTTTCGCAGCTTTTGCACCTTTCGTACGGTTTAGGCATGCCTCCCAAGCGCCCTGCAGCATCCAGACCATCGGGGGAGCCTGAAGAGAATAAGCAGCAGCACCATACTCTAACACTAGAGAGGAAGTTGAAAATTATGAGATGCCACAATGAGGGACAGGGTGTCTCTGAGACTGGTCGGGCTTTAGGGTTTGCAGCTTCAACTGTCGGCACTGTGACCAAGAAGAAGGAGATGTACAAGAAAATTTCCACCTCATTCTCTACATCGACTTCTGCCTGCCAAGCCATGAAGACCCGCAGCAGCAGAATGGAGAAGATGGAGCAGCTTCTGGTGGTGTGGATGGAGGACTGCAGGCAGAAGAACATCCCCTCGCCCTCTCTCTCTCCCCCTAATTCACTAAAGGGTGCTGGAGATATGGGAAGGTTTAGGGGGAGAGGAAGAGGCAGGGACTTCTGGCCAAGCTTATACTTCCTCTGGTGATTCCTCGACTGAGGGGTTCAAGGCCAGCCATGGGTGGTTTGACCGCTTCAGGAAGAGGGTCGGTCTCACCAATGTTGGCATTCAGGGGGAGTCTGCAAGTGCTGACACCGATGCTGCATCCTCCTTCCCAGAACACCTGAAGGACATCATCGAGAAAGGAGGATACTCGCCCAAGCAGGTGCTCAATATTGATGAGACCGGCCTTTATTGGAAGAAGATGCCTGCCACGTAAGTACAATGTCTTTAATCGATGTTTAATAAGTTAAGTTTTGGTAGATAAAGTGCCCAGTGCATAGGAAGAGGTGATGGTGTGTAAAGGAAAGCATTGCCTTCTGTAAAGGAAGCAGTGCCATGTTTAAAGAAAGGCAGTGTCACATATAAAGGTAGGGCTGGCATTAGATTATAGTAAAATTCATGCATGGTTTCTTTAATTGATGTTTTTGGCTACAATTAAAATGCTCCTTGCTTACGTAAGGTATGTGACCTTGTCTGTTGTAATTTACTTCATAATTATACTGCCTGTCGTTAGAATGAGGTTCAATTTATGCATGTGTATCTTTAAAGTGATGTTATAGGCACATTTTACAACGACAAATGATCTCATGTTCCATGTTTATGTTTGAATTATGAACTGGTGCACGATCTCCTTAGAGGGAGGTAAGACAGGCCTGCGTTTTTTTATAGGTGTGAAAGTTACTTCATAATTACACTGCCTGCCCTTAGAATGAAGTAAAATTTATTGAAGTGTGTCTTAGAAGTGATGTTATAGGCACATTTTACAAGGATAGAATCTAATGCTTACATACACTTGGTAAGAACCCTGAATTGGTGCACAATCTCCTTAGAGGGAGGTAAGATAGGCCTGTGTTATGGGGGCAAAAGTTACTTCAAAATTACACTGCCTGCCCTTAGAATGAAGTAAAATTTATTCATGTGTGTCTCTGAAGTGATGTTATAGGCACATTTTACAAGGATAGAATCCCATGTTTACGTATGCTTGGTAAGAATCCTGAATTGATGCACGATCTCTGAGGGAGGTAAGATTGGCCTGTGTTTTTTATGGGAGTGAAAGTTACTTCATAATTACAAAGCCTGCCCTTAGAATAAAGTATATTTATTCATGTGTGTCTAAGAAGTGATGTTATAGGCACATTTTACAAGGATAGAATCCAATGTTTACGTACGCTTGGTAAGAATCCAGAATTGGTGCATGGTCTCCTTAGAGGGAGATAAGATAGGCTTGTTTATTGCTTTGGGGGTTAAATTTATTTCATAATTACTTTGCCTGCCCTGAGAATGACGTGAAAGTTATGAACGTGTGTCATTAAAGAGATGTTCAATCTATCTAACTATTGCCAGACGCCTCAATCCCGCATGGGGTGGCCACAAACAAATCACCTCCATGTCGCTCTGTCCCCTGTCATTTCCCTGCCCTACTCCCAGCTCACACCCTCCTCTCTCATATACCTCCCCACTCCATCCCTCCATCTCATCCTCAGCCTCCCCCTCCCTCTCCCCCCCCTTCACCTCACTCACATGCACTTTCCTCATCAGTCTCTCACTCTCCATCCTCTCCACATGCCCAAACCACCTTAACATGTTTCTCCTAACACTTCCTATCACATCCACATCCACACCACAACGCTCCTTCACCTCCTCATTTGTTAGTCTGTCTCTCCATGTGACTCCACATGCTCCTCTCAAATAATTCATTTACAAGGATAGAAACCCATGTTTACATACGCTAGGTTAGAATTCTGAATTGGTGCACGGTCTCATTTGAGGGAGGTTAAGTGGTTTCAAGAATACTCCCCCAGTATCCCTGCTTGTCGTATGAGGCGACTAAAAGGGTTGGTGGTGGATTAGTGCCCACCCTGTAAAACAACTAACTAAAAATATGAACAAGAAGCCTCAGACCAGGACTGACCAAAAGATGATGATTTTGGACTGTACAAAGGACTTGGTAAGGATTGCGACGTGGAATGTAAGGGGTATAAATGATGAGGTGAAAGAGAGAGAGATTGTACAGGAGCTTGAGGGTGCGAAAGTGGAAGTATGTGGAATAACAGAAACTAAATGAAGAGGTGAAAGTGTGAAAGAATGGGAGTAAGGATGGAGTATATGCGCTGGAGTAGGTGAGAACGAGAGGGCAAAAGAAGGAGTGTGTATTGTTGTGAGTAACAGATGGAAGGAGAATATAAGAGAGTATGGATCAGTTGGGTCAAGGATTATGTGGGTAAGAATGGAAGTTGGACTAAAAATGTGGGCAATTGTGTACGTGTAGGTGCCAATGCAAGATCATGCAAGCAGAGTGAGAGAAGAGTTTCGAACAAATGTGGAAGCATGCTTGGAAAAATTTCGAAGGAATGAGAGAGTGTTTTTGATTGGAAATATGGATGGAAAAGCAGGGAATGTAAAAGTGGATGGAGTGGTTGATGAGTGGGGTGTGCCTGCAGAGATGGATGAGAATGGCAGTGCTTTAGTGGACATTTGTGCCGGGAGGGGGTCAGGCACAAAATGATCCATAGGTATACGAGGCAAGTGTTGAGAAGGGTGGATGGTGAACTGAATGAACAGAAGGCATTGATTGATTATGTGTGTGTGGATGAAAGGACGAGGTGTGTAATGTATGCAAGAGTATATAGAGGTTGGGAGAGTGGATTTTCGAACCACCACTTGCTGGTGGCCAGAATTAAAGTCCAAACAAAATGAAGAAAGAGAAGAAGGGAAGGACAGGAGGAAGTAGTTCTTACAAGGTGGGTAGAAAAGTTACAAGAGGATGGAAAAAAGGCAGAATATAAAAGGGAAGTGGAAGAGCGATTAGGAGATGAGGGACGTGGAAGGTGTGTGCACAGTATTCACAGAAGAAATCTGTGCAGCATGTGAGGTGGCATGTGGGGTGCAGAGAAGACGAAAGGGGATGCAAGGAACAGCATGGTGGAATGAAGAGGCGAGAAAGGCTATGGCACAAAAGAAGAAAGCATATAGTGAGTGGATGAAGAACAGGGGCATCGAAGAAGATGAGAGATGGAAGAGAGAGTTATACGTAGAGAGGAGGAGAGAGGTGAAAAGATTAGTAAGAGAGAGTAAGAAGAGAGTGGATGAGGAATATGGAAGGAATTTGAGTGCGAAGTGGAGGGAACGTAAGAAAATGTTCTGGAATGAGGTAAAGAGAGTTAGACACGGTGCAAAAGAAGTTACTTGGGGAGTAAAAGATAAAAATGGTTGATTACTAGTACAGAAAGGAGAAAAAGTGAACAGATGAAGAGAACACTTTAATGAATTCTTGAACACAGAAAATGAAAGTAATGCAAGTATAAGTGGCTGGGGAATGGCTGGGAGAAGGAGGGATGTGGGAAGAGAGGAAGAAATCAGTAGGATGGAAGTTGTGGAAGCTATGAAGAAAGTTAAAATGGGGAAAGCCCCAGGAATTGATGGAGTGTGTGGTGAAATGCTGAAGTATGGGAGGGAGATAGTAATTGAATGGATGTGGAAGGCGTGCAGATTTGCCTGGGAGGAAGGTAGAGTCCTGAAGGATTGAAGTCAGGTATAATTATTCCCCTGTACAAAGGGAGAGAGAGAGAATGGAGAATGAAACTCTGACTAAAAGGGTGTATGCAGGTGGGGTGGAGGGTGGGAGAGGGAGGGGAAGGCCAAGAATGAGGTGGAAGGATGGAGTTGAGAGGTATATGAGGGATGGAGGAGTGAGCTGGAGGGAGGGTAGGCAATTGGTGGGTGACAGAGTGACTTGGAGGCGTTTTGTCTGCGGCTACCCTTTGTGGGATTAGGGCGTCGGGCTATAGATAGATAGATAGACAAAGGAAAAGGGGAAAAAGAAGTGTGTGGTAATCATAGGGGAATCTGCCTTCTTCGTGTAAAAGGAAAAGTATATAGTAGGATACTTACTGACAGAGTTAGGGTAATAACAGAGGAATTAGTTGGAGAAGAATGGGGAGGTTTTAGTCAGGGAAGAGGTAGTGTAGATCACATATTCATTCTTGGGTCTTTAGTGGAAAAGTTTCTAGAGATGGGAAAGAAGTTGTATGAAGCCAACATGGATTTGGAGAAAGAAAATGACAGGGTGGATAGGCAAGGATTGTGGAAAGTATTATGAATATATGGAGTAGATGGGAAGTTGTTGAAGACCGTGAAGAGTATGTATGAGGGTGCTAAGGCTGCAGTGCGTGTGGATGGTGAACTGAGTGAATTTTTCCATCTGAAGGTTGGATTGAAACAGAGATGTGTCATGTCTCCGTGGTTGTTCAATCTGTATATGGATGGGGTTATAAAAGGGATATAAGGTCGAGCAGTGGATGTTGGAGCGGCCCTAATAAGAGAGGGCTGTGTTTGGAAACTCCCTGTACTGTTGTTTGCAGATGATACTGTGTTGTTAAGTGAAGAACCTTCTGAAGGGGAGCTGCAAGGCTTGGTAGATGAATCTGGGAGTATGAGTAAGAAACAGAATCTAAAGGTGAATGTAGGGAAGAGTAAAGTGGTGAGGCCCTAGTGAGAGAGGGCAGCACTTGGAAACTCCCTGTACTGTTGTTTGCAGATGATACTGTGTTGTTAAGTGAAGACGAAGGGGAGCTGCAAGGCTTGGTAGATGAATTTGGGAGAGTGTGTAAGAAACGGAATCTAAGGGTGAAGGTAGGGAAGAATGAAGTGATGGTCTTTGAGAGAAGTGAAGTCAGTGAATGTACAGTGAGATTGGATGGGGAGGATATGGAGAAAGTGAGTTCATTTAAGTACTTGGGTAGTGTGATGAGTAAGGATGGAAGTTTAGAGGGTGATGTGCCTGAAGGGGTGCAGCAGGGAAGCAAGGTTACTGGTTCCTTGAAAGCAGTGATAAGAAACAGGGAGGTGAGCATGGAAGTGAAAAAGTTGTTACATGACAGTACTGTCTAATATATGGAAGTCAAGCTTGGACCCTGTTGGAGGGACAGAAGTCAAGAGTGAAAGCAGTGGAAAGGAGTTATTTGAGAGGAGCATGTGGACTCACATGGAGAGACAGACTGACAAATGAGGAAGTGAAGGAACATTGTAGTGTGGATGTGAATGTGATAGGAAGCATCAAGAAGAACACATTAAGGTGGTTTGGCCATGTGGAGAGGATGGAGAGTGAGAGACTGACAAGGAGAGTGTATGTGAGTGAGGTGGAGGGGGGGAGAGGGAGGGGGAGACCAAGGATGAGATGGAGGGATGGAGTGGAGAGGTATATGAGAGAGGGGTGTGTGAGCTGGAAGCAGGGCAGTGAAATGGCAGGGGACAGAATGACATGGAGGAGATTTGTTTGTGGCCATCCCTTACGGGATTAAGACGTCTGGCAATAGACAGACAGATAGATAGAAATCTACCTCATAATTAGAGTGCTTGCCATTAGAATGAAGTAAAGTTATGCATGTGTATCCTCCAAGTGATGTTTTAGGCAAATTTTATGACAATAAATGATAATTGTCGCATGTTTATGTTTGAAATCTGATTTGGCGCAGAGTCTCGTTTCAGGGAGGTAAGATACGACTGTGTTTTTCGCAGAATGTACAGTCACTCATAAAAGAAAAGACCCCCCCTGTGTGAGAGGCAATATAACTCGCGACTTTCAGTGTTGGTAACAGTGCATCTGACGTCAGGGAAACTGAGGGTGAGGAGGGACATTGGAGGGGAAGGGCGGTGCTAATCTTCACCGAACACTGCTTCAGTCCACTTTTCTAGTCACTTGTTTTGTTATTCTTAACACAAAATTTACTTTACCCTCATATTCATTCGGGAACAAAAGAACTAACCCTACACCTTCATAAATCTCTCTCTCTCTCTCTCTCTCTCTCTCTCTCTGATCCGGTATTGCCGATGAGCCACATCACTGCCAATGCACAGACGAGCACACATGCATGAGGTATGTGGCCTTATCAGATACTCGGTAAAACCTAAAGATATAAATGATTCCTTAATTAGTTGATATCACTTTAACCTCTCCCAGACAGTATTTTCCACCGAATAGGGAGGGGAGGACTGGAAGGCACTGTGCTGTGTATGACATTCACGTCTGATGTAAAGCTCAAGTGTTTTAGATATCGGCTGTTATACATCATATAGACATTTCATCATAGTGCATAACCACAAAATAAGCAGTCAAGACTATAGTGAATATCTTACCAAACGAAAATGAATAATCACTTCTTTTCAGAGCCATGCGGTAGCTGAGTGGGAGAATATCAGACGCATCTCCATCTACACTCAACGTCTAGTAGACTCCGTTCCAGACAGACTAAACGCAATCATCGCCGCAAATGGTTACTGGGGAAAGTATTAATCGCTTGGTCAACAGGTAATATCAAACATAGATTGATCACGGACACTTCCCCCCCCCCATATTATCACATAAGTGTATGTAGGTATAATTTAGGCATGGGATCATTGACATATGATAGTAAAGTATATTTCTTAACTTCTCTGGAAGTTTTTTTATTTTTTTAAGTGTCCGACTCTGGGAAAAGGCTTCATGGCCTCTTCTTGAGGGCAGTAGCCTATCCCAAGGCTCAGTAGTCCTCCTACACCTCCACATGTCACCACGTCGGCACTAACACCCATCGTCCATATTGAATACATGCTAGGGCTGCCTCATACAGGACTGGTGTACTGGTATTAGCGGGGGTACTTTTACAACATGTCAGCGGGTCATATGGTAGGAAAGTCTGCTTTTATGAAATTCAAACCCTTAAACTGTTCCCTGCCCCAGCCGGGATTCGAACCTGGTCCATCAGGACTGCAGGCCGCCTCTCTACCGATTCAGCCACCGCCTCCCCACATGGAGAAATTATACAGTAATGCCGATTTGGTATAA